>JANRGW010049227.1:0-25232 GCA_024733675.1 Psilopsiagon aymara
GGGGGTTACATTCTTTCGATTCCCCTCCCCATCCCTCCGAAGGGGGGGGGGGGGGGGGGAGAAAGAGGGGGGAGTGAGTGACCAAACTGTGTGTGTTATGGCTGGGCTTAAACCACAACAGGGTCCCAAGGGATCATGGGGACAGTCAGAGAGAAAGAATACTGTAAAACTTAGTACTTACGATGAAATTACACCTGGTGCAGGAAGCCCCTCAACCATACGCGGTTTTGAGGGTGTTTGTCATCTTTCTGTATGCTTGTCCTTCTCTCATTCTCATCTTAATGATGAAGAATAATACAAAAAACTCAACTGAGTTTTTTATTCATCAGAGAATGGGTGCAGGATTTTTGTCTAAATCACGTGTTTCCATTTGATCAAAATAACCTATAGTTTAATACCAGACTTGTGAAACTGTTGTAGTCAACCAACCATAAACCACCACCACCAGAAGCCCAAAGCCAAAGATAACATAAAACCTTTGAAAAAACCAAGTTATAACAAAATTCTTCTCCATGACACTGCAGTAACAAAACATTTCAATTTTCCATTACGAAATATTTTTTGTCCTTGTTTAGAAATCTGCCTGTTCCCACAGTGTGGGAAGTGGTACAGGGATTATTCAGTTCAGAGTCCCAACTGCCTGCTGAGAAACATGCACCTTTAAAGCCATGTAAATCCTTGTGGCAGTAAAGCCTTGGTAAAGCCTTCTACTCTCTACTGGTGGAGGCACTTGATCTCTTGGATTTAAACCCAGCTCAGAGATATGCAGAAACCACTCCAATGGGCAGTAAAGAAACTAAACACTACTCGATTGACCTCATTGGGAAAATACATGCACTAACCTGATGGCAAGCTAAGGCTTACAGCACAGGCATCCAGAAGTTGTCCCCTGGTGGGAAAAACAAAAAATCCTCAGCTCAGCATAAAACCTTGTGACTTTAGAGATCGGCACAATGACCTGGGTCAGCCACCATTCCTAGTTTTAGCAAAGACGTTTCTTGTTGACTTCATCCTTCATGCCAAGCAAGTGACCAGCCCACCACAGAGGAGTGGGTGGAAGAGGTAAAGCGCTTGCCTGTCATGCTAAGGCAAAATAAATGCACTCAAAAATGGCACAGGTGGAGGAAAATTAGTCTGCTTCAAGTTAAGGAAAACAGCTACAAAGAACTGTCTTCAAAGGATCTCCCGTATTTCTTCAGGAAGACTTTATTTTCTCCACTCTACACACTTGGCAGATATTATTCCTGGTTTATTTAAAGCTCACAGATTTTTAGGGCAGCAGGTAAGGAACCGAACAAGCAAAATTGCTGCTGACACCTCATTTTTCTATTGACAGTTTGGGGACAGACAGAACTCAGGGAGAAAGGAGCATCTGGGTTCTCTAATGACTTCAACCTGCAGTTAGCACAATCCCGAGAAATTACTCCTGAAACTGAAAACTTTCTCCAGGATGGTAGTTTAAATGACTGTTTTCACTGTGGCTCCTTCACATTGCTCAGCAGTAAAATCAATTCTGTAAATTTGTTTCCTATTTTGCAGTTCAGCAACAATGGTTCACTGGAAAGAAACTACTAAGGAAGACAGGAGGCCAATTTTATCACTTTTTTTTTCTCTTCCTTCTTTCTTTGCCTCCCACCTCTTCATTCCTGTCTGGTCAATTCTTTCATTTTTCTGTTGTGTTTGAAGAGCAGGAAACTCACTGACGGCAACTATCCCTACCAGTTGCAAAGATGTAGCCCACTACTGGCAGCACTTTGCGAAATGAAGTTCTAAACATTTGCTGCTGTTGTAAATAGTACACAATAGAAATCACAGTGCCAGAAGAGGCAGGATGTTGAACTGAAGCAGAGGCACTGTTACACAAGAATAAACATGCCTTGAACGTTGGTGGCAGGATGCCTGCTCTTTTTGGTTCATCAATGCCCACTTTCACTACTTGCTGCCAGCACAAGAAAGTGGAGCCCATCATCTTGCCAAGTGTATCAAACTAGATCACCATGTGCACTGGCATGACTGTGCTTGGTGGAAATTTTCCTGTTATGGGTAATGACACAGCCTCTTTACTTACAAGCTGGAGGCTTCTCTCATCTCCTGCTTGAAGCACTAGGAAATACGTGTTGTTGCAGATTATGAGAAATTACTTCTCTTCTACCCTGCTCCCAGCAGAACCAGAGTCTGTACTTTTTGGTTTCTGAGATCCATTTTTCTCTGCAGCTACACCATCACCAACACATCAAGATAAACTATTGGATTTGCTCCCTTAGGCATTTTCCTGCAAGACCTTCTCTGTCCCCGTCCACTGAAACCTGTGGCCACCTGTCTAAGTTTTGTTTCACTTAAAACATAACTGAAAGACAATTTTCCTGCATCTGTATACTGGAATCCAGCTTCTGAATTAAGGAAACTGCACTCTGTAGTCTTATGCGGAGGGGACGCCTTCAGTGCCTGATCAGGGGGAGGCTCAGAGTCCAGGAGCTTCAACTCAGAGCAGCAACAGGCACCGAGGGAGCCTCAAGTCCACAACAGGACTTGCCCAGGAGCCCGCAGCAGAGCGGACACAAGCAGCTGACTCAGACGGGGGCAGCACCAGGAGGAGAAGCACCAGCCCTGACTGGTTAAAAACCTGCCCCAGGGAGCACGAGTGACCAGGAGCCTGTGGTTTCCCAGATCCTCCTTCCCCTCCTTTATGTAGACAGGTGTCACATTGGATAATCTGCAGCTAACTGGGACATGTCCCAGTTACCCAGGACTGCTGAAATGATGGAAAGTAGCTTGGTAAGCACTTCCACCAGCTCTCTCAGCACTGTTGTATAGATTCCATCCAACCCCTAGAGTGGTGTGTGTCTCAGTGGTGTAGCAGATCACTGACCATTTCCCCTGGGATTATGGTCAAGGATGCTTTAGGGGGAGGGGGGCATCATTCCATCCCAACACACCCAGCCACTTGCCAGCACCTACAGTAAGCACTCAGGGCAATGTAGAGATATTTCATCTACTCCAGCTGGTGAGCCAGCTTCAACTGGAGCTTGGCTCAGATGCCTCTATACAAAGGCCCATAGCATGGAGAACAAACAAGAGGAATTAGAGACATGTACATGTATAGGGCAGTATGATATCAAGGGCATCACAGAAACATGGTGGGATGGCTCCTATGACTGGTGTGCTGGAATGGAAGGTTACAGGCTCTTTAGAAAAGACGGGAGGGGGAGTTGCTATTTATGTTAGGGATAGGCTGGAGAGCATGGAAGTCTGTCTGGGGACAGGTGAGCAGTTGACAGAGACTCTGTGGGTCAGGGTTAAAGGGAGAACAGTGATGGGAGACATTATTGTGGGGATCTGCTACAGACCGCCAGACCAAGAGGACTCGGTGAATGAAGCACTCTATAGACAGATAGGAATAGCCTCACGCTGGCAGGCCCTTGTTCTCATGGGGGACTTCAACCACCCTGATATCCATTGGAGGGATGGTAAGGCCCAGCACAAGCAATTTAGGAAGTTCCTCGATTGTGTGGAAGACAACTTCCTTCTGCAAGTAATAGAGGAGCGACAAGGAGAGGTGCCATGCTTGACCTCATGCTCACCAACAGGGAAGGGCTGGTTGGAAATGTGACGCTCCAGGGCAGCCATGATAGCAGCTATCATGAGATGGTCTATTTCGAGATCCTCAGGACAGTGAGAAGAGCGTGCAGCACACTCACTGCCCTGGACTTCAAGAGAGAGGACTTTGGCCTCTTCAGGAACCTTCTCAGTAAGGTTCCATGGGCTATAGCCCTAAAGGGCAGGGGGGCCCAAGACTGCTGTTTTGTATTCAAGGATCACCTGCTGCAAACTCAGGAGCGATACATCACAACTAGGAAATGCAGCAGGAAGGCCAGGAGACCTTCTTGGATGGATAAGGAGCTGCTGAGGAAAATTCAAAGAAAAAAGAGGCTTATAAAAGGTGGAAGCAAGGACAGGTGGCCTGGGAAGAATACAGGGATGTTGTCCGGGAAGCTAGGGACCAGATTAGGAAAGCTAAGGCCCACATAGAATTAAACTTGGCTAGGGATGTTAAGGAAACAGGAAAGGTTTCTATAGGTACACTAAATAAAAACAGCCTAGGGATACCGTGGGCCCCCTCCGAAAGTTATCGGGAGGATTAGTTACCCTGGAGCTGGGGAAGGCTGAGGTTTTAATGACTTCTTTGCCTCAGGCTTCACTGGCAAATGCTCTGACCACACCACCCAAGTCTTGGAATGCAGATGCAGGGACTGTGAGAGTGAAGATCCTGGGCCCACTGTAGGAGAGGATCTGTTTTGAGACCATCTTAGGAACCTGAACATGCACAAGTCCATGGGACCTGATGAAATCCATCTGCAGGTCCTGAAGAAGCTGGCAAATGAAGTTGCTAAGCCACTGTCCATCATATTTGAAAAATCATGACAGTCAGGTGAAGTTCCCGACGACTGAAAAAAGGGAAATATAACCCCGATTTTCAAGAAGGGGAAAAAGGATGAGCCAAGGAACTGCAGACCACACAGCCTCACCTATGCGTGGCAAAATCTTGCAGGAAATTCTACTGGAAGGCCTGCTGAGACACATAGATTCATAGAATAGTTAGGGTTGGAAAGGACCATCCAGTTCCAAACCCCCTGACATGGGCAGGGACACCTCCCAATAAACCATGCCACCCAAGGCTATGTCTTTCAGAGCAGGGGAGGCTGTGTGCAGTGTTCACACTTGTGAATAACCTGGGCAATAGTGTCCATTGCTAAGTCCACCCCTCGATCATGAGTCCATTTGTATGTTGCATCTCTGCCCTGATAGCCTGAAGTGTCATGGGCCCACCTGGATTAAAATAAATCACCCTCCCCTTCAGCAGTTTCTGCAACTTGTCACTGGGGACTCCATCCAGCAGCCTTCCATCTCCAATGCTTCTAAAGCACTGGAAGGACCCAGTGGACTAGATTCTCACCCATACTGTCCCACACTCCCTGCCACTCATGACTGTCCAGCCTCAGAGAAAATTTCTTGGACATCCTGGATTGTAGTCTAACCCCAGACATGGCCCACACCTGACTCTGCTTAAGTCTTGAGACCAGACAAAATGTTTATGGGTAAAACACTCTCTGTATGTGTGCCAACATGCTGATCCCCATCGTAACCGGCAGGCAGGTCTCAAGGGTACTCAAAGGCCAGTCAAAACCTTCAGAACTCTCAAATGATGCTGCTGTACTTGTCCTTGGGGCTGGTGTAGCTGCTGTGCTTGCCGGTTCTCTCATCACCAGCTGCTGGTTTTCTGAGTCCAGATCTTCCTCCTCTGCCTTGCTGAGAAGTGCTGTGTGGTCTCCTGCATCCTCCTGGGGCTCTTGTTAGTGGAACTCTGCAGGCAGCTGCCAGGGGATGCTCTCTGCCTCCACGGGGATGGGCTCTGCTGTGGGGCTTGGCTCCTCCACCGCCTCCTCCTGCTGCTTGGCAGCAGCCTCCTTCTCCTCCTCGACTGTCCCAACCTCCTCCACTGGCAGCTGCTTCCTCCTAGCCTCCTGGTCAACCTGGCCATTCTCCCGGGGTGGTTTGGTCACTGACAGCTCTTAGGACCACTCCATCTCGGCTTCCCACAGCCTCATGAAGATGAAAGAGAAGATGAGGGCCAGGAAAGTGAAGAGCAGTTGGACAGCTGGGTACAGGCCCATGGCCACGTCCATCCCTCCCTGCTGCCAGAGCCCGCCTTATTACAAGTCATTGCCATAACGTACGAGACAAGAACCTTAGCCCAAGCTCCACCTCTGATAAACACTAAGACAGCAAATAGTGGCTGTAAGTAAGGTACAACATGCTGAAACTGTGAGATCAAGAACAACAACTTTGAGAGCCAATAAATCAGCATTGTGATACGTGATCATTAATCCTGTTGTTATCTCAACCGTTCATGCCCCACGTTGAGCACCAAAAAGATCTGTCGTGTTTTAAGCCCAGCCATAAATCATCCACAGATTTTGCTTGCCCACTCCCCCTCCTTTCTCGCTCCCTCTGCTCCCAGGGGGATGGGGAGGAGAATCAAAAGAATGTAACTCTCATGGTTTGAGATAAGAACAATCCAGTAACTGAGGTATAACACAAACCACTGCTGCTGCCACCAATAATAAAGACAAGGGAAGCAACAAGGGAAAAGAATACAACTGCTCACCACCCACAGACTGATACCCAGCCTGACCCAGCAGTGATCTCACCCTTCCGGGTCCTTGTCCCCAGTTTTTACATCCTGGGTATGACATGATGTGGTATGGAGTACCTCTTTGGTCAATTTGGGTCAAGTGTCCTGTCTCTGCTTTCTCCCACCTTCCCCTCCTCCCGGGCAGAGAATGAGGCTCAGAAAGTTATTGGTCAGACTAAACATTTGAGCAGTAACTAAAACATCAGTGTTATCAGCGCTGTTCCCAGGCTGAAAGTCAAAACCACGGCACTGCATCAGCTACCGAGAAGGAGAAAAATGACTGCTACTGCTGAACCCAGGACAGTAATTCTAGCTGTTATTAAAAAAAAAACCAAAACAAACAACAAAACAAAACCAACCAAAAAACTAAACAATTCAGCATAGCACTTGTGTATGTTTGAGTCCTTTTAAAGGCAGTAAGCATGTGTGTTCTGTTCATCTAAATTCCAATTTCACAAATGAATATATGTATAATGCTGTGTGAAAGTAAAATCCTAGGAGAGGCCTAAGCTGCAAATTTCTCCACACATTATCAGGCAAGTCAGGAAAGTGAAAAGGTTTATATTGGCTGTGGTGGCAAAAGGAACACTGAGTACAGGGTCGCAGTGGCAGAAGTGAGTTTTACCCACAACAGCTTGATTCATCCACAAAGGATGTTTTAATTTTCTGATGTAGTGCATCACTTATTGAAGAGTAACAATTCCAGCCACCAGTGTCTGTGCAGGATCTCATACTCTTACTGCTGTGCTACCAAGTACTTAACTGAGGTCTCTCCATTGTTGTACTCCCACTGAAGTCTTCAAAAACTGGATTCATTGATGCTTAGGTCTCCTTCTGGTGATCTGTTAAAGAAGGAATTTTATCTACATGTGCAATGATATTTTCAAAACCCCATGCACTGCTTGTTCTTGACACTCATATTATGGGGACTGACATCCAATCTCTTTACTACTGATGGATTTTCTCTATCTAAAACCACACACTGAAGCTCCAGCTTCAGCAGAAATCACATTTTCTATTAAGGTTCAAGCAGCTGAAAATTGGAGCTGTGATACAGGATGCCAATTTTGTAACCAAATGACATAGTTATCTCCACCATGTGATAACACGCATAATGGTTGCAACTAATAGTAGAGTAGTAGAACCTTCATTTTAGGAATAACTTGCTGAGACAAAAGTTACAATTTCCTTACGGAACGTATATTGTCAATATCATCCTTCTGGACTACAGAAGCATTCACCACCCTTTCTCTCACATGCCTAGGTTATTAACTATGTTGATTGTTCCCAGTCAGTGTTAAGTTTCTCTAACACATGTTTTGCTTCACTTTGGCATCTGAGGAACGCATTCTTCAGATGTGTTATTGTGGATGCAAGTGTGTGTGTTTTCTCAGGGAAATCAGTTTGTCTAATGAAAGATGTTAATTCTTTTTACAACTCTTTCTGCTCTTAAGCCACCATAGCTACAAAGACACAGCAAATGTGATTACTGTAGTACAAGGATGTAGCCACAATGCTTTATTAAAAACCTGCCTTACACATAGGAAACATAAGCTTCTTAATCTTTTCCTGTTTCAGACCAACCCAGAAATAGTTATATTCATATTACTCACAAAATTATAAAGTTTAACAGTTGCAGAAAGCAATATTGTATCAAAGACACCAAATTTTAACTATATATTCTTACTATATTAATGGACTACCTAACAGTGTTTTAAGCACTTCATGCTTTCCTGCACTTCGAAGTTCAAGCCAAGAAAGTTACTTAATAATGCATTGTGCTTCTTTTTTAATGTCTACAAAACAGAGTTAGATTCTCTGTTAGGAATGTCATAATGACCAGAAAATAGCAGTTCAACAACCATGCGTTAAGCTCACATGACAATCTAAATGCTTTCAATTATTTTGCACGAAGACTATCGTTACAATGGGATGCTGAGTGTAGCTCTATTTTCCACAATTACAAAGTCATACCAAAAGTCACTTGATGTTCACACTATTATCTCGTAGTATTATATTAAGTGAAAGAATTGCTTGATTGTGCTATCATGCAGGCGTAACAACCACAAAAATTAGCCGCAACACTGAAGCTTCATATAGAACTGCAGAAGGGTTTGGGTTGAAAAAGACCTTAAGATCATCTAGTTCCAGCTCCCTGCCATAGGCAGGGATGTCTCACCCTGGACGATGCTATCCAAGGCTCTGTCGAACTGTCCTTGAACAGGGATGGGGCACTTACAACTTCTTTGGGCAACCTGTTGCAGCTCCTCACCACCTTCACAGTAAAGAAGATCTTCCTTACATTTAACCTGAACTTCCCCTCTTTTAGTTTGAACCCATCACCCCTTGTACTATCAGTACAGTCCCTGATAAAGAGTCCCTCCCCAGCATCCTTATAGGCCCCCTTCAGATGCTGGAAGCTGCTCTGAGGTCTCCACACAGCTTCTCTTCTACAGGCTGAACAGTCACAGTGTTCTCAGCCAGTCTTCATACGGGAGGTGCTCCAGAGTCCTTATCATCCCTGTGGCCTCCTCTGGACTTGCTCTAACAGCTCCGTGACTTTCTTATATTGGGGACATATGATCAACACTACCAATACAAATGTAAGCTCATTAAAATGTATTCATACTATTTCTAAGAGCAGGATCTTTTTTCTTTTTTTTTGTCACCATTTTAGACTTCTATGAAACTAAATAATTATTCATGTCACCCACAGACTAAACAGACTCCTAATCAGCAGTAAGATAGACTTAAGGAAAATAAGGCTCTAACCTGGAATCTTTAAAACAGCATATTAGAACACTGTAGCTTAATAAGTATTTAATAGCACAGTGGCATTTGAACATTTTGAATCTGTGTCATTCTTTCAGTATTAAGAGTGGCACTGATGTAATAGGAGACATTCAGGGACTATAAAGGCACTGCATACAATCATAGAATAGTTAGGGATGGAAAGCGCCTTAAGATCATCCAGTTCCAACCCCCCTGCCATGGGCAGGGACACCTCCCACTAAATCATATCACCCAAGGCTATATCCAACCCAGCCTCAAACACCGCCAGGGTGGAGCATTCACAGCTTCCTTGGCCAACCCATTCCAGTGCCTCACCACCCTTACACTGAAGAATTTCTTCCTCATCTCCAATCTAAACTTCCCCTGTTTAAGTTTGAACCCATTACCCCTTGTACTATCACTACAACCCTTAATGAAGAATCCCTCCCCAGCATCCCTAGAGTCCCCCTTCAGATATTGGAAGGCTGCTATGAGGTCTCCATGCAGCCTTCTCTTCTCCAGGCTGAACAGCCCCAACTTTCTCAGCCTATATTCATATGGGAAGTGCTCCAGTCCCCTGATCATCCTCGTGGCCCTCCTTTGGACTCATTTCAAAAGTTCCATGTTCTTTTTAAGTTGAGGACACCAGAACTGCATACAATACTCCAAGTGAGGTCTCACAAGAGCAGAGTAGAGGAGAAGGATCACCTCCTTTGACCTGCTGGTCACATTCCTTTTGATGCAGCCCAGGATATGGTTGGCTTTCTGGGCTGCAAGCACACACTGCAGCTGCCTCATGTTCATTTTTCCATCGATCAACACCCCCAAGTCCTTCTCCCTGGGCTGCTCTCAGTCTCTTCTCTGCCAAACCTGTAGCTGTGCCTGGGGTTGCTCTACCCAGGTGCAGGTCCTTGCACTTGTCGTCATTAAACTTCATCAGGTTGGCATCAGCCAATCTCACAAGTGTGTCAAGGTCCCTCTGGATTGCATTCCTTCCCTCCAGTGTATCAACTGAACCACACAGCTTGGTGTCATCAGCAAACTTGCTGAGGGTGCACTCAATCCCACTGTCCATGTCACCAACAAAGATGTTGAACAAGACCGGTCCCAACTTGAAAGTACAAAAGCAGATAAACTGCACTCTTGACAGGTAAAGAAATGTGCTAGAAAAGAATAAATATGCTTTGGAAAGGGTATAGTTTATACCTCCCCCTTTCTCATTCTCCCATTTGTCTTCCTACATATCCTCTTTTTGAATCAGAAAAAAAAGAACAACAAAAAAAAGAACTATTTTTTAAAAATTGTTTTCCCCTTTATGGCATTGAGGTTTTGTGTGAAAAACAAAGCACAGAAAGAGATACAGTGAGAACAGCCAAAGGAATTTTGTATTGCATTTAGCAGTGGGGTATGTGTAAAGAAAACCAAACCAGTTATCTGAAAATCTTTGTGGAGCCAATGATAAAAGCTTTCATTAAATCAGATGATACTTCTCTCATGAAAAAAGTTTTCTTTCTTTGCTTGACACCTTCCTTAGGGTCTTCTCACACCTGTGATTCTTTCATAAGAGTAAAATACGTAGTTTGTTACAGCTCCACATGATCATTGAGAAGACCCGTAGTCTGAGAGCTCAAACTGAACTTTGTTCCTCTACTAAGTTGGTCATGATTCCCGAAAGTCACAGCTAATTTCCATTAGCCCGTTAGGGCTTTTCTTGTGTAATATAACTTTCTGGTGCTGGAGTCTCTCTCCGAAAGTGTCTCATGATCACTGCTAACATCCTCTTGCTCTTCTCCAAAACTGTTCAGCAAACAGAGAAATCAAATGCCTTGTGGATCGTTAGTCTTGTTAGTATGTTCAGCCCTTCAAGTGTACATATTCACCCATCCTAATCAGCATATTCACTCTGTCCAACACACTCCGTCTCCTTTGCTCAGGGAAAAACATATGCATTTTTGTTTCTCTGACATTAGTGAATTATAATTATCAGTAATAAAAACAGTTGTAGGAAGTAGCTCTTATGGAAATAATTTCATTGTAACAGTATTCATTTTGAACTCTCTGGACTCCTCATTTTCTTATACATAATCACACAATTAGTTTATTGCTAGCAGTTGATAATACACTTCTGTGTCATAGGAGATCATTCAGGATTTTTAAAGTGCTACAAATGCAACCAGAACAGGCTAAAATTTTAATTTCTTAAATAAAATCTTAATAACCACTACTCAGCACTGCCCAGAGAACTTGAAACCATCAGCAGCATTATTGTGATTTTTAGGCTAGGATGTGTATTTAGTAGAGATTTTTCAAATTTTTAGAATTCAAAATAGTTCAGATGAGCAAATATGATAGTAAGAAACAAAAGAGACTGAGATACAGCATGAAAGTTTAAAGAGACATCACTAAGTTGAAACCCAGTGACTCAAAAAAAAGGCAATAGCAGTATTCTCATGATCTTGATTAGACTATTTTAATAGCTTTACAATTCCATATATTTATATACTGTGGTTTTCCTAAACTCTTTATTGAAAATATTCTTTTCTAAATATTAATGATTTTGATAATTACAAAACATATCCAGGATTTCTGGTTGTGTATAGATATATTGTAAGAAAAAGGTAAGTAGCAAGTAACAAAACCATTGTATTTACTTTGATATGGAAAAACTGGATCTAATTTCTGTTTTAATATGACTGGTAATTTTCTTCGCAACCACAAGAAAGAAAAACACTAAACTAGAAGCAGAAATGGAAAAAAATTGAAGGAAAACCATCATTAATGCTAATTATACCTCTGACACATACTCAGCTAAAGCACATACTTACAAGAGCACCCCCAACCAAAAAATGTTAACCACACAAACCACATGATTTTCACTGACATTTGGTTTAAAAGGGAACTCATGATTTCATAACTGTGTTGAATCAAACCTCATTTTTTCTGAAACATGCATATTTAATATTAGATAGACATATAAGGAGAAATGAGATTGCATCCAAAATTCTGAATAAAGGAGAAAAGGTGTTATTCAGAAATTCCTCAGGTAATTTTGTTCATCTGTCTTCATTGCTGTTTTAACTCTTTTACCATGGAAAGAATCAGCCATAGAAATTCTTATGTATAATCAAAGAGAAGGTTGAGAAAATTCATCAAAATAATGGCATTTGGTGGACAAATCCCAAGGTAGGTGCTTCAAATAGGATCTGAAATCTGGACACTTCGAAAGTTAGAAAGAATATTTAGAATGACTAATATATAATACATCTTGTTAAATGCAGTGTGATGTTACAACCCCCATGTCTTTATGCTAACTCATAACTCTTTCTTTTTTGTGCTACATAGTTATCAAATGTTAAAAATAGACTTATTCTTGCTGAGTGTTCAACTTATGTGACCTCATTAACATAGGTCTATGGCACGAGAAGTACAACACAGCCTTTAGAATAGATGCCTACATGCATTAAATAATGCTAAAAAGAAGGCTGCGTGGAGATCTCATAGCAGCCTTCCAGTATCTGAAGGGGGGCGACAAGGAGGCTGGTGATGGACAATTTGTTAGGGCCTGTAGTGAGAGGACAAGGAGCAACGGGTTCAAACTTAAACAGGGGAAGTTTAGATTGGAGATGAGGAAGAAATTCTTTGCTGTAAGGGTGGTGAGGCACTGGAATGGGTTGCCCAGGGGAATGGTGAATGCTCCATCCCTGGTGATGTTCAATGCCAGGTTGGACTGAGCCTTGGGTGACATGGTTTAGTGGGAGGTGTCCCTGCTCATGTCAGGGGGGTTGGAACTGGATGATCTTCAGGCGCTTTCCAACCCTAACTGTTCCATGATCCTGTGAAAAATGTTAAAATAACTGATAAAACCTGAATATACATTCTAAACATTCTCATTAAAATACCTTTTGTGGATTATGCTGAAGTTGTGAATCATAAAGTTAAAAACAACGAGGCCATATTTGTGCCAGAAAACAAAATGGGCTCTCCCCTCCATTCGTTTCAGTTTGAACACGACCAGAAAAGGATATGTGGGCTGTTTTAATGGTTATCTCCAAGGACTAAATAAATGGTTTATGACAGCTCTGGATTACTATTATCTTGATCCAAAGAGAAGCCCATGCATTTTTAAGAATAGAATAGCCCTCATTCACCAATTTGAGACAAATCTCTGGTGTCGCCACGAATGCGGTGCTTGGTCATCCTTCCCCTAAACTTCCTCTTCCTGTCCTATCTCATACATCTGCTTTCCCAGTACCTTCTTCCTTAATGCTCTAAATTAGAAAAAGCCTGATTTAGCTGGTCAAAACTGTTTGTTTCCATTCTTTCCTTTGACCAGACAGGAATATGTATAAACAATGTTACAAGCAGTCCTGAGCTAGTAGTATGCATTTGCCATTCTCAGGGAGCTGACAAGACCAAGTGGTCTTCATGTCTTTCCCCAACAGTTTGTAATGAAATGACAGACAGGTCTGAAAAATATGAGCTGCTATCCTGTCATTCCTTTCGTCATCCTTACTGTATTGTTTTTCTGGTTTTGACATCAGTGAAAGATAGCTCTACCCCAGCTTTAGGTAATTATTTTTTCCCCTGGAAAATAACAGCTGCTGTTATGTCCTACCTAAACAGTAGAAAGAGATTTTACAGAACTTCTCTCTATTAAAGGGGCATAGGAAAAGACTTATTACTAAAAATAAAATGAGCTCAATTTGTTGTTCTAGTTCTTTAAATACTGATGCTGCTGCCTTTTCATCTATACCCTTGAAAAAGGTTGCATACACTTTAAATGGAAACTTTGCCACAGAACTAATTCAGCTGAGGTGTAGGAACTTTACTGGAGTATTTGCTATAGCACAATGAGAAGGACTGTGTTACCACTTCTAATCACTCTATTCCATCAAAATCAGCAGAGTGTGAGCCTATATAAGCCAACTGAAGTGGTGAACACATAAATATTTACTTGCCTGTAAAAAAAAAATTGGTTTTCAGTTCTTCATCAGAAGACATGGATTTGAAGGACAACTTGGCAAATCAGTCTTAAGTCAAATTAAAATGCTGCCAGGACAAAAAGGGGAAAGCTGGGCCTTTACCATGATTATCTGATAAAGGGCAGCTGTAAGAAAGCCAGGATTCGCCATGAGAGGCCATGGATGAACTGGTATATCTTCAACAGAGAACACCAGGTCTATGCTTTTCCTCCTGCTCAGTACCCTGTGAATGACACAAGCCCTGAAATCACAAGGCTCTGAGGAAGATCACAGAGGAAGCAAGGGCTGTGCATTTCCAGAAGTGTCACCCTACGTAAACTTTTCAGGGTTATGTCAGTAATGCATTTTCTGTGCAAGGCAGAAAGGGTTAATAAAAGTTATGCTTATAGCAGGACATTTGAAAACAAATGGAATTTTCAAACAAGAGCCATTCAATGAAAGGACACCTTTAAAATCAGAGATTTATTTTAGGCATTGAATGAGACAATTATTGTTTCATGGAAAGTTTATAATTGGATTGAGGACAGCAGGTTTTTTTACCACATGGATGTGTTGAACAGCATCACAGTGATTGCTTATGGAACACAATAATAAATATATGGTAAAATATATATTGCCTAAAATCTGCTGTAATATGAACTGTGTAGACAGACCATTCTAGTAAGATTTCATTTACACCATCACTAGGTGTTTCTGATGTGCCTCCTTTCCACGAAGATTTAGATGTCCATTATTATGCTTTTTTTATTAAGGAAATGGGCATTTGAATGCCAGCAGCTGAAGTTAATGTCAGTTTATGACTACTGAGATAATCAGACTTTAAAGCTAAATGGGTATACTTTATTGGTTCCTAGGAGCATATTCAAGACAAGGGTGGAGCAGACTTGAAATAAGAAAATTTAAAAAAATACTAACATGCATATTTTTAGCAGATATGTTACCACAATGTCATTAGTTTCAAGACACCACTGTGTTTGACTGATTTCTCTCTCTCCCTCTCCATTTTATGACATAAATGCAGTGAGTTGCTGCTTAGAATCAATAATTCGATGTGATAGGTTTCATGTATCATGAAACCTTTAATAGTATGAGAGGTTTAACAGCAACAGATGAATTCAAGCTCTTAAGTACAACAAATGAAGACTGACAGGGATAATGGTATAAACCAGGATCACAATAACTGGGTATAGTGAGATCACCTGAGGGTTTTCTTGTAAGAATTGCAAGATGGAACCAGCATTAAGCCTTCAGAAGACAAAGGCTTCAAAAGAAAAACACTTATTTATTATGATGGTGTCTAAAATGTAAGTCGGACATGAGCAGCACTCTCTTCAGAGAGTGGCAGAATTTTATGGCCTGATGAAGATTTTTGTGAAGGAGCTGTAAGAAATTTATGGATTACTGTCTAATGGATGAATTGTCCATTGAAATACTATAGTATTTCAGACACTATATAAAATAAAATACAAGATGATTTTCAAAATCATGAATTTTAGTGATATGAAAACAATGAGAGCAAACCTTTGGGTTGAAAAGATTCCAAATTCGTATTCAGCCTGAGAAGAATCAAAGGTTTTACCTATTAATTCTATTTCCATCTTTTCTAACACAAGAGGAAAGCAGCATGAAAATTGATGAATTGTTTGTCTTACTAAAAATAAGTTAGTATGAATGGCCATTTAAATAAGCCCAGATATATTCAGACCCAGTTTAGTGCATGGAATGCAACATGTAAATGTACGTCTGAAACCAGAGAGGATTCCGATCAGGATAAGTGTTCTTCTTCCATTAGGATGGATAGATCTCAGGAATATACATTCACATAAGAGGTAGGCATTAAAAAAAAAAGGTCAGAGAAATTACTTCATTATTATTTTCATGATAAGAACACGCGCATTGCCACTGCAAGTATTAGGCAGAATTGTGGATTATTGAAAATCTATCACTAATGTATTTCTAATACATGAAATACGGGAGATTTTCTGCAGCTATTGGTAAACTGCAGTCTGTGCTTCTTACAGCCACATTGGAAAGTAAAGTATTCTGCAGAAAGGGAGAGTAAGCAGGTTGCCATTGACATCCTCTTAACTTCCCCTCCTCCCCCCACCCCGAAAGTGAGAACCAAGATTTTTTTCTTAATTTTGATTTTCACATAATAAAGGTCTGCGTAGTGTAAGCATGCTTTTAGATGAAGTGAAAGTGCAAAATCTGGTATTTTAATCAATAGCAAAAAAACCTGAAATGAACCAAACTTGTTTACGGTATATATTTAGCATAAACACATATTAAACTAGACAGCACTGTTTAATGACCTTACCTTTCAAGCTGATTTCCGTGGAGCACATCTGGAACCTTCAATCAGTTTTGTCAGGTGAGATTCCTTGTGGGAAGAGAGTTCTAGTTCTGCTTATGGGATGGCCTCAAACCAATCTTCAGGACTATTCATACCACAGGGCATATTTCCACATTTACACCGTAGGTTTGGGTTGAGATTAGAGGAAAGCAAGAGGTTTTTGCCAAATGAGGCTCCCAACACAGCCTTATCTGAGTGAAGATGGTAATTGACTGTCAATATTGAGTGCATTAAAATATATTTTTTTTAAATCTTCATGATAAATCTAAGTAGTCACTGTAAACGTTGATCTCTTAGAGAGGATTTTAATAATTTTGTCATCTGGAGTGTATTTGTCTTCAAAAGTAAAGTAAGACCTTCAGGTCAGGGTAAGACAAACTGCAGAAATAAAGTCTGTCAGTGCAAAACACTGAAGATGGTACACAGATAAAAATACAGATGCAACCCAGAAATGTGTACATTTTAAAAAGTTTACTTTCGTTATTTCTGTTGACATTTTACTGAATGTCACTGGGAGGGAATAAACAAACTAATGAGGTTTTAGCTAAATCTCTGAAAACAGGTTGTGAATTTGAAAAAAAAAATGAACATCCCTTAATCCCTGACTTCCTATTTTGGGGTTGTTGGAGTGTCCCCTGGTTTGCAGTGATGCATTCATTCAACATGTGATTATCATCAAAGGCATGAAATTCTTATTAACCATTTTTTTGGCACCTTGCCTCTTTCTAGTTTGAACTTGGAATCTCCTTCGTGCACAGACCACTAATGAGGAAATCCTTGCTTATGAATTCAGTGCAGAATGAGAGATATTTTTTTCCCTTTGCATAATGTCTGCTTTGAAGTCAAGCAGCCCAAGAAAGTGATTGATCTCACTGAAGTTCATAACTTTTTCAAAGTACTGCCAATATCATTAAATTTTAATTAACCCTTTGAGCTCCTTCTGTGATGTAGAGATGTGGGAACATCAAAGGCATGTGTGTTAGAGCAGCAGTGAAATCTTTTGAGCTGGCTTAGCCTTATTGAAGGAATCTAAGCTGAAAAATATTGCAGTTCTATAGTCAGCTCAATTCTAGTTACTGCCTCTGCTCTATGTTGGAAAAGGCAAAGCAATTGTTACAGCCTCAGTTAGGGCTATTTATATACTGTCATACTGAGCCCATATTCCTGGAAATGCTCTTCCTTCTACTCAAAAAAGTAATCCATCTTGAAGTAAATTAATAGATTATAATACCTTCTTCTTTCTTTGTTTATGCTTGCTTTAGCTATTACAATCCTGGTTAATTGTCTTAGAAAAATGCACTGTAAGATTTAAAAAGGATTAAACAACTACATTTAAAAAAATAATTAAAAAAAAATCTAGACTTCATATTTTAAAATTCATCCTGTGCAATTCCTTTTCTTGGAAAGACTATTTTGGTTAAAAGCAAAGTTTCATGTACTTCTAATTACATAGCCTCTTTCTTACAGCAGGTGGATGGGGACCTGCAGAAGGCTTTGAGAGTGGCTATGCTTTCAGGGCAAAGATCAGGTTTGCCTCTATGCTGTGAAATAATTTATGCTACTGTGAAGTGGGTTTGAGTGTATTGTGAACCAACTGTACATCATGGTAAGGAAAACCACAAAGCAACAATAAGTAGTTTTTGCTTCCTGGGACAAAAGGAAAGACCTGGATAGAGGAGTGCTCTGATAATATTGGATAAGGCTGTTTGGGATGCAGAGAGCGAGGTGAGGAAGAAGGGAAAGAATTCAAGGAAATACTCCCCAAATTTTTCAGATTAGGAAAAAGGGAAGGTCAGGAAATGCATATCTTCTACTGGATATGACAGCCTTTGATCTGATTTCCTGCTTATTCTATTTAGGACATTGAAGGTAAGAAGATAAAGAAGGCCTATTCTTTCTTGTTAGTTCTGCCATTAATAGTGATTGTGATAAATGAACTTTTTGATACACAAAGAAAATACTAGTAAAAAAAAGCCACTTAGGAGACAGGCTGGGGAGGTGTGGAGGAGGGGTAAGGGCTGCGTTGCTTTGAATGATTCATGGAGAAACCGGTATGTTTGTCTTTGGGCAGGAGAATATGTCATCACTACAGAGAATTTCCAAAGAGAATCCCTTGCCTCTGTAATGAGGCAGGTTGCTTGACAACATTGTGTATTACATTTACATTTCACCTTCAATGTGCAATGCAGGTGAAACGTGAAATGCCTCATTCACTTTTAATATATACCTGCGTAGAAAAAAAAAGTTGATAAGCATAGCATGCTTTTCTTTGTCTATTCCTAGCACATCCAGCACATGTTGAACTCACAGCAAATTCCAGATTGCGCAAGTTTTCTCCAGCTTTCAGCTGTATCTGCCATTGCTAGTGAATGCCTTCTGGAAGGGTTGCATGGGCCTTTCTGTTGCTTTCTGTTGCTTTCAGACAGCAAAAATGAAATAAAGGCAACTGCTGCAGTGTTACTCCACTTCAAGAGGAGGAGGCTTAATTTGGCTTGATTGAAATAGGATTGACTAAACAAGTATATTAGCAGCAGAGCTGAAAGTTTTCCAAAGGATTGTTTAGCTGGGACAGAGGTGACAAGAATGTAGGTAACGAAGGGATTACTAAAATTACTTTTTCCACCTGTCATCCTGAAATCTGTTTCAGGATTATAGAAAAGAACAGCGCTGAATCTGCTTTGTGATGCATGAATAAAAGTGAAGTTGTGACACCTGGTAAATAATGAGTGAAAGCAGACATATGGAAATGAAGGATTTGTAAGGAACTTTCTCTTTCAAGAGTCAGAATTTTCAGAGTTATCATAATGGTCTATATGTATGTCCCCATGCATGCATGTATGTTGGTGGAAGCACTTGTCATTTACTGCTTAGCACCATTTTAAAATTCCATAGAAAACACATTTTTCAAATGTGCTTCATTAACAGCTTATTGCATAAGCATGTGCATATTTTCTCTTAGAGGGAAGAAAAAGGGGGAAGTGAGTGAACAAACTGTGTGGCTGATTTATGGCTTAAACCATGACAAATGCTTATGTAAAAAATAAAATAATGCTATTAAAAGGGGGAAGGGATCAGACAGAAAAAATAGATGCTTTCAGTGGGGGAAATTAGTGTAGAATTAGTGTAGAGACAGAGGCAGCTGAAGAGTTTCTTTTCTAGGCTTTGATTAAAAAAATGCCTTGCTATAGAAAGAGATGGGTCATGGTTAGGCATATATCTATGAATGATATGGGAAAGTAGATAATTTATTGAAATCTGCATGACTGCTTGCTAATGTTGATTTCTCATTTGTTTTTCTTTGCCATAGTTTGTATCATACCTTTCTCAATAGGAGGGAGAAAAAAACAAATAGCTGAGTCAGTACTTGATTATACAGAAATAATATACCAGTCTTACTTCTATGATAAATATTGCTAAGTTTATTTAATAATAGCCAACAAATATTAGATATAAAGAAAAGCACAAGTTACAGAAGTAGATAAATTTTGGCTTTATTTTGCTTGAATACACATCTAAACATACATTAGAATGTGTGAATACACTTGCAAATTTTTTGAAGCAATTCTGGTTTTATATATTTTAAGATCTATCAACAAATTACTATATGAGATCTTTAAGATACCAGGGAAAAAAAGGAGAAAGGCTTCTTTTGCCTGCTGAAATTAAGAAATTTGAGGGAAGCACTGCATTTTAACTGAAGATATATTCCTAATAATAGTTCCATTCTGGAATCTAAAGTCCTTTTTGTCTATTTTAAAGACCATCAATGGATTCAGTGTTGCTATGAACAACCCCAATACTTTACAGAAGCTTGGAGACTCGCTGTATCTCAGAGTAGATCTATGAAAATCAAAGGCCACTGGTCGGTGATGAATTGCCAAGATGCAAGACAAGGAAGGGATAAAAAATGTGTTTTGCCTAACCCAGACTGAAACCACTCCACTTTTAGTAAGCATTTGGTGTGTGTGAGTCTGTGGTGTGTTCATAGGCCATCTTTGTCTGTTATCTGTTTCCTGACACAGACATTTGCGAGCAGTAGATAAAGCTACAGCATATTAGAGGATATTCAGATTTTCAGGACTATGAATGCTGTATACTTAGTTTCCTAGCACTTTTCTTAGGAGAGTTACTTGAACATCAGTACCAAAAAGAGCTTAAGTAATGCTTGCTGTCAGTGAAAGAATTATAAGAGTGGAAGATATTACAAATAAGAGACTTAGAATATCAGAAATGGATTTTTATTATTTTTTACATCCGTACATTGATTTTTATTTAATAAAATAAGTTTAGAACTCATTAAAGATGGTGGTTTGACAAGTTGGGATGCTTGTCTATGGGTTTTTTGGTAGGGGGAATAATTGGGGAGTTTTTGCTGTTTATTTGTTCATTTTTAAACCAGCAAGCACCCCAGAGACTCAGTGCTGGCCTTCCTCTGTGCACCAGCACTGATGTGGCTAGGTAGGCTGAAACTGTAGCATCATCTGCTATTCTATCACATACATTCTCACACGCAGTACCTTAATTATTTATTCTTGGTTTGTAATTGAATCCAGCATTTTTCTGATTTTAAGAAACTCCTTGACCCTTAAGAAATTACTGTATGACTTTGTGAGATGTTTTTGGATTTGGAAGTCTACAGTTTCTAGATAACATTAAAATATTATGAGGATGGGGTCTATGTGTAAATAAGAGCTACTTTAATTCATTCTTATGGAGTACTTCAACAGAAAAGACTGAATGCAGATTGAATCTATTTAGAAAACAGTTTTGCCCTTGAGAAGGTGTCAAGACTTCAAAAAGGCCAGGAAGTAAACAGAACTCATTACAGTAATATGAATTACATTTATATCAGACTTGCTGGAAAACAAATGGCTGTGTTTGCATTTTGCTGCTGTTGTGCATTTCAGTGATGATTTGCTACATTACTATTGCACTTGAACTGCTAGAGAGCAACTTGTGTGTAATCCCAAATAATCAGGAATCTTTAATCTAGCCAATGACAGTACTAGTCATACAATTACAAATTTTAGTTTTTAAAAAGCATTACTGGATATAGATGTATATTTCTGCTACCAGAAGTCACTGGAGGACTAGCCATCAGTGTTGTACAGTTCAGTTTTGTTCCATGTTCACCCCTATTCTTCCTAAAGAGATTTGTATTTGATTTAAGGTAATTAAGTACTTCAATAATTGCTTAAATACAAGTCCCACCTTTGCTGTGCATGACTGCAATAACTATAAATATGTTGTGTCCTCTAAATTCAGGAAGTTTGTCTGATAAGTAAGAAATTTTAATTAAAGTGTCTTGACAATTCTTGTGGTGGTCTCCATCTGTTTCTACTTCAACTTATGTCCACCATCACCCTCAAAATGGTTCTCCCAGACTGAGCGAGAATTAGCTACTACATTGATAGAATCATAGAATTATAAAATAGTTTGAGTTGGAAAGGACCTTAAGATTATCCAGTTCCAACCCCCCTGACATGGGGAGGGACACCTCACACTAAACTATGTCACCCAAGGCTCAATCGAACCCGGCCTTGAACACTGCCAGGTATGGAGCATTCACAATTTCCCTGGGCCACCCATTCCAGAGCCTCACCACGCTTACTGTAAAGAACTTCTTCCTTATATCCAATCTAAACTTCCCCTGTTTAAGTTTGGACCCATTACGCCTTGTGCCTATCACTACAGTCTCCAATGAAGAGTCCCTCCCCAGCATCCCTATAGGCCCCCTTCAGATACTGAGAGGCTGCTAGGAGGTCTCCAGAGAAGAGAGGACTCTCTTCTCCAGCCTGAACAGACCCAACTTTCTCGGCTTTTTTGACAATAATGTTTCTTTCCTATTAGTTTTTCTGAAATTTAAACAAAGTATCAAAATGGAAGCAGTTCTTTGTTCTCACAAAGCTGCAGCTGTGCAATGCTCTTTTCCTTGGATCCATTTATATGTTATAAACAAACCAAAAAAACCCACAATTTTCTTTCAGACTTACTTGTCCTTTGCTCCCAAAGGTCTTGCATCAGGACATCTTGACATGTAGTCCTTAATACAGTAGTAGCAGTGTTCCCTGCTACCTCTTTTGTGAGGTGCTTTACATAGGCTAACTTGTTTAGAACTTTATCTTTAACACTATATTGCCTACAGAAATTTTTCCCACAGTTTTGTGTAAGTAATATTTTTTCCTGTTTGTGTTGTATCTCCTGTTTAGTATTCCTGTTTCACCAACAGGTAGTTGCATTTTGAAGGCTGGTTTTATGACCCTTTAATGTAGCAGAGGAGTAGTTACAGAACTTGCAAAGCAGTTTAAATCTCAGTTTGAAACATCACCTTAATAGCATTTACAATTCATGTTTAACTGAAAGACATAACAGAAGCCTAAGATAATTTTAAAGACAATTATTTTAAATGAGCTACTGATTATGTGTAAGCCTGGTTTCCTGAAAGTGTCAGAAAGTTTTAAAGAATAAACCAGAAATCTAAACTTACAAAATGACATTTTAATTTCTTCTTTTTTTCCTTTTTTTTTTTTTTTCTTTTCCTGGAATAGAGAAATAGAATCAAAATGCGTGAAAATGAGAAACAACTTCTGTATAAATATTTCACAAATTGCAGAAACAGTTGCTTGATAGGCAACCTGCCCATGTTTTATGCAATTGTAATATATATTTGTTAGGTTGTTCCTAACCAAAAGAAGAAAAATAACAGTAGGAAAAATTATGGAGAGCTAATACTGTTAAAAGTCCATTGCCATCCCCAGAGTTGTGTTATGAAATCTATCCCTTAGTTAAAGGGATAATACTAAAAATCAGTTATTCATTCTAGAATAGCACAATTGCCAGGCAGCTCTGTCAACACTGCAGGGGCAAAAATACTACTGCTTCTTGTTACAAATGCAATATAGCGTGGATTAAATTGGCATAAAAAGCATTAGGAACATCCCTGTTCTTTCATCATAAATATGCTGTGTCATAAAACTCAGAGAACATCGAACTCAGAGAACAGCTAAATATTCTCGCTGCACTATTTACTTCCTTTTAAAATCATTTCGTTAAAGTAACCTTTGTCTTATTTGCAGTTGTTCACAAATGTAAGTAAAGATGATTTGTGTAGAACACAAAAATTAGAAACTTTCCCTACATATTCTGTCCGTCATCCATGTGGCACTTAGGGGCCTGATCTACAGGTATTATTGGTGCCTCTCTTGATCATGGTGACTTCAGTGTGGGCACATGGCATGCATGGACTGCAGGATCAGTCTGAAACTAATAGTGCTGACCATGGTAATAAAAAATGACAGCAGAGCTACTGAAGGCAAACTCCTATTGCCTGCTTACTGAGCACTGAATTGCTAATGAATAGCATTGGAAATTTTGTTGGTTTGTCCAGTTTGTGGTTTTGTTGTGTTTAGTTTCTTTGGGTTTTTTTTGGTTTTTTTTGGTTTTTTTTTTTTTTTTTTTTTTTTCTGTGGACAAAATGGAACTTCAGAGTTAATTTGTGCTGTATATAGTTATGAAGTGGTATGACTGTTCTGTTTTTTTCGACATACATTTTGCACTTCTGTTTTAAATTTATCAACTTTATAAAAACACAGATATTGAGCTTGAGATGCCTATTGCTGCCGAGCAAACAAATTTTGGGTATTTAATTGACAAGGCACCTAGTCACCCTCTGAGAGGGTAGTCTTCATGGGAGGGGAAGAATAAATCAGATTTACACTTCCTGCTCTGAGCTGATATCCAGGCAGGGGATAGAAATTGCCTCCAGGAGAATTTTCACAGTATTTTAATGTTCTTCTGAAGCATTCTTCTGAAGCATTATCAAGGATAGTGCATTGTGATAGAAGTGTCAGTGGCTTTTATAATTTGTAAGATCTATTTGCAAGTTTAAAGAATTTACCACTTAAGAGTTGGTCAGCGGGAAAAAAAAAAAAAAAAGGCAGCTAGCTACAAAGCAAGCTAAAAAGGCAGCTTCTCTTCTGGCATTACTAGCTCCAAATGATGTGCCCACTGAGAGCAGCTTAGCTTGATGTAGACAGTTTTGTAAAAGCTGATTCGGGATTTAGACTTTCAGTAAGTCTTCAAAAATTGAATACAAAATTTTAAGTAAAGAACAAATCTGAGAGCTTACTGCAAATATTTTTTTTTATGTGGTCTTATCTCTGATATGAAAAGCACACACAATTTTTTGGAAACTATTATTTAAAGGATACAAACCCAGCTGAATATTGTGATGTTAAAGGTTGGGATTCCAATAATTAGACATGTACCTTAGACTGTCAAAAGCTCAGCTTCTGGCCTTTTACTTTGTCACCTTATTAGAGATGCAGATTTATTTCTTCTAGATTAGATTGCCTAGATTAGCTTTGGGATTTGAATCTTGTCAAGTTGTGATACACAGAACTCAGTGAAAGTCAAACAAAAACTGTGGTAGTGGGCATCAGTACTCTTGTCCTTGGCCATTCCAATTTAAGGGGGCATTGCTGAATTCCTATGTGATATCAGGAAGGATGTTTGGGTTATATTGATATATCTGTATGTCCATACACACACACACATATGTATTAATTTCTTCATTACTGCAATTGCTATAGAAAAGTTGGAAAATTCCTTAAAGCATTTTCCAGAAAACAGCTGTTCCAATTACACTATCTAATATTTGGGATGGGTTATTTAAGAAACTGAGGTAGCTGCTTAAACAGCAATTTTGCTGTAAGTAAGCTCAATCCCAAATGAAATTATCACTCCATAGCTTAACTGCATTTATCCTTGTCATGGATCCTGCAGTAGCAGTCATTTTTCTCCTTCTCGGTAGCTGGTGCAGCGCTGAGGTTTTGACTTTCGGCCTGGGAGCAGAGCTGATAACACCAATGTTTTTAGTTATGGCCTAGTGATGTTTGGTCTGGCCAAGGACTTTTGGAGCCTCATGCTCTGC
>JANRGW010049228.1:0-29104 GCA_024733675.1 Psilopsiagon aymara
ATGGCATTCCTTCCCTCCAGCGTATCAACCAAACCACCCAGCTTGGTGTCATCGGCAAACTTGCTGAGGGCGCACTCGATCCCACTGTCCATGTCACTGACAAAGACGCTGAACAAGACCGGTCCCAACACCAATCCCTGAGGGACACCACTCATTACTGATCTCCAGCTGGACATTGAGCCATTGAGCACAACTCTGTGTGTGCGGCCATCCAGACAGTTCTTTATCCACCGAGTCTTCTGAGAACTCTACTGAAGCATTCCTATATTCATTTAAAAGGAAATATCATTAGATATAAGGAAAAAATTCTTCACTATGAGGGTGCTGAGGCCCTGGCACAGGTTGCCCAGAGAAGCTGTTGCTGCCCCATCCCCAGCAGTGTTCAAAGGTCAGGCTGGAAGGGGCTGGAGCAATCTGGTCTAGTGGAAGGTGACCATGCCTGGGGCAGGGGGCTTGGAACTGGATGAACTTTAAGGTCCCTTCCAACCCAAACCAGTCTGTGATCCTAAGATCCTCAGCTTTTAGAAAAAACTAACAATGAAGAGCTAAAGTTAAAAAAGAGATTCTGGGTTATTAGTTATTTAAGTTCCTGCAATCTGTTCCAGTCATATTTTCCCCTTTTGAAGTCCATATTGCCTATCATCCACCAATTGCAAGGCGTTTTAAATTATTAAGGAGCTTAATAATATAGTTAATTTATATAATTTTATTTCTAAAATACAACAACTGATGAACTTTAATTATAGTATGGAACCTTAAGTAGATATTTCTAGTTCTCTGTAGTGACATTTAATGCAAAACCACAGCTCCACTTCAACAGTAGCACCCCACAACGCTGTACTTCAATGCATTAAGCACACCTCTGTCAGTGAAAGCTACAGGTTCCCCTGTGCCCTCCAGTGCAAAGCTGTTTTGGAGTTGGAAGGCACCACAGATTGTCAAGTGACCCAGTTCACTCTTACTGAGCAGCTCCCCCAGGGAGAACCATCTGCTCTTGTCCTAATTTATTCCATTAGTCACAGCCCAATACAAATCGCATTAGCTATAGCAGGACAGTATTACTTATAGAACTCACCATATAGCTCATTCAGAAATAATCATGTTATGGTCATCGGCTCTCCAAACCCCTATATTAAATCACAACCACTTCAAAATCTCTATTTGCAACTTGTGCGCAAATTCTCCCAGAAGACTCCTACAGAATAGTAACGGTAAACTTCCATGGTCATGCTGCAGGATTAACAATTAAGACTCCAAATAGTATATGCATTACAGAGGCTCGAAACATACTATGGGGACGTCTGTACTAGCAGTTGATAACTGAACAGCAAACACATCCAGGTCTTTCATGATCCTACTGCACAATTTGGTGCCTGGCTCACGTCTCTAGAGGGGGTGACAGCAAGTCAACTATGAGATACACAAGCACAGCCCAAATCAAAACTTCCTGTCAGTCTAGTCAATGAATTCACTAAAATGGTGATACGCTGAACAAAACAGCAGCCAACAATGCTAGAAAGAAAAAAAAAGATCTGCTGAAAAGATGGCAGATCTGCACCAAACTGAAGAGATTCAAGTCTTTGGGAAAGACAGCAGGTACAGAGCAAACTGTCATGTCTACCCATTTTACTGGTAAAGGACATCCAAAAGAGTTACACAGAAAGGGTTTCATTTTATAGGGAGTTGCCAGAGAATATGCTTTTACTTTCCATAGTAATGAGTAAACAGTTTGCACCTATCAAGGTTTCAGATAAGAGACTTCATACCAGAACATCTGACAAATACTACAGAATATAGCTCAGCTGAAACCAAGCTCTTAAACAAGACTTTTTTAGAACAGCACTAAAATAGACAACAAGAACTAAAGCATTATTGCATACCGGCCTACCATTAAATAAAAAGTTCCTCTTCTGCTACCATCACAATTAACAATGTACTCAGAGTGCAAGATTTAGGTGAAAACCAATTTCCAGAAGCGTGATATAACATTACAGATTCAGCTGCAGCACAAAGAGCTGATAAAACTCAAGTTTTATCATAACTGCACTGATAGAAAGGCAGCAGCCTCCAACTACTCTAATACCCATAGAATTAGCATGAAGTGTTCTGCTCTGGTATTTTTGCTCACTCAACTCTGTGCTTCCAAAGCAATAGCCTGACCATGGAGTGAAAGCAAGAAAACAAACCTCTGAAACTAAAGCTAGTCCTCAATTCATTAATTCAGTGCCAAGAGTTAATAATCCTGCAGCAAGCAGAACCTGTCACACTCTCCTTACCCACGATGATTTCCATCTCCCATTGGAGGTGAACTTGTGGTTTATTACAAGTCAGAAGAAAATCCCTAAGGAACCTCATGTGAAGAAATTTCTGCATTTTGATGGACAACTTACCGATTTTCTCTGGCTCATCTGGACCTGTTCCGGCAATGCAGCTGCTCTCTAGACCATACGTTGGATCCACCTTCCCAGAGGCTCTTGCTGCTTCCTGTACTTTCTTTACATGAGCTTCAACGAGCTCCAGTGGTACCTCCTCTCTGACACGAGAAAATTCCTCTGGCAAGGGAAAAAAAAAACAACAAAAAAGAAATCTTGTGAGGGTTTTATGGCAAATTGCAAGTTCTGATTTTCTCTGATCAATGTGCAGGTACATCTCATGACAGAGGGAATTCTCAAATATAGAAGTTCCTTCTTTTCACAAAAGGCAGTTAACATACTCACTCAAACGTCACAGGAAGGGGTTTCTTCCCAACTATATAGAATTGTCTTTTAAATGGAAAAATAAAGGAAAAAAGTGAAAGGAGATCTCTCAACAAGTGCCTTTGAGTACACATAGAACTATGGAAGATAATTTCACACAAATAGAAAAGGAAAAAGAAATCAGTTTAGCTTTATGCATTTACCCACAGCTAAACTAATGATAGTGGTCACAGTAACGTAACTACTAGCTGGTGCTTGCAAACACTATCAAGAGTCAGTAAGCACAAAAGCCATCTTTAGACATTCAGTGGCCTTTAAGAGCTATTCTAGCTTGTCTGGAAATTGGCAGTTTCAGTAATTACAGAACACAAAACTGGGTATCAGTAGACCTCTTTTCTACATACGTGTAAACTCATCCATAACAAACTCTAGAAGTTGATTTTAAAAGCAGACTGAGAGCAAAGTTGTAGAGACGAGGTAAAAACAATTGCTGGGGCAAATTCATACCTAATGCAGCCTTTGCTGCGGCCGATGCCACTCGGGGATCCACCACTGATGCCAGAAAAGCAACGGTGCTCATCACTGGATTGCCAGACTGGCTGAAGGGGACGGGCTGGTATGCCAGCGGGCCCAGAGACGCGTCGGAGTTCTCCAAATAAGGGTCTTCAATCGGAAGTCTCAGAAAATGGAGAATGCACTCATCTTGGGTACGGCTCCCAACATGCTCCGAGACTTTGTTCCAATCATCTTTGTACATCTCCAGAGCCTGCAAAGGCAAAAATCATTGTATATACATTAACTACTCTGGGGAAAAAGACCCCTACTTTTTGCAAAAAAATATTTCCAGTATTTGTTATTTTGGGATGGAATAATAAATTGGGATCAGAAACTACCTGAAATTATTTTTTCTGGTAGCAAAACTATTCTTCATAAGACATACAAACATCTGACTGGGGCACCGATTAAATTTAAGCTGTCGGGATCATCATGTGGGTTTTATGCTGCTACTATATCAAAAAGAATAGTCAGAAGATCTGGGATTTACTAATAATATTTGCATAGTTAGTGTTTCCCCATTTTGCTTCAACACAAAAAGCTTTCAAGAGAGGTAAGTTTGCTTATCCTACTAAATCTCACTAATTCTTTTGATTTCCATAACTACTCCCCCTGTTCCTGTGTTCTCTCATTTATGCCTTGGCACACTGAGCTCCCTGGGGCAGGAACAGGGTTTATTTCACTCATGTATATTAGCTATGATGGTGAAGTCCAGTTTTTAGATCCAATAGATGTTATAAAAGAACATCAAACCAATATTCCAGGAAAAAAAGAGGAAAAGATATTCTACATCATGAAGCCAGAAGAGATCAGCTCTCCAGCAACTGATAACCAGTCTGATTTTTGTAACGCATTCAGGTTAATGAGTCATTATGATGTAGATAAGACGCCTGATAAAAGAACTTCCGAATTAAATCAAGGATTTTGTAATTCAGCTTTTCAGGTTTTTTTAAAGTTACTTAAGATCTTCACAAAATAATTCAATATCAGTGAGCCACTGAACTCCCTGCATCAGTTTTTGAAAAACTAACCCATTAGTATTGTAAAATCCAAAGAGATAGATTAATAGAATATTATCTCTTAAGAAGCGTTTTGTTTTTTTCTCCTTAAAACTGCTTATTTAAGCACCTGGATAGCATAAAATAAGTGTTTCAGTATCCTGAACTCTTAACTTTTACATTACTGAGATGACTCACGGTCCAGACACCTAGAAAAAGTAAAAATCCATTTGAGATCTAGTCCAAATGTGTCAAACTTAAAAACCAGAACGGATCTGCAACTTACAGGCATAACAGAAACCTTCTGAAAATATTTAATACCAGAGGCCTGAGCAAGGGTGGTAACCACCTCCCTGTTTGAACTGCAGATCCCATTTTCATTTTTCATATATTTTGCTGAGAAGTCATGATGGTTTTTTATTTACCCTGCACACACCTTACAACAAACAAAGGCAACTGCTTTGCTTCATGGCAAGTGAGCAGGCATATTAGCAACAACTGGTGGAAGGAAAAGAGAGTCTGAAGTAGGTGATAATAGACTGCGTGAAGGATCCCCAAGGTACACCCTCACTGACTTGCTGGCCATAAGACAGGGCCTTCGACCTTAAGGCACCTGCTCGCAGGTATAATGTACTTCAGAAGATACAGACATCATCCTCCTCCGTATCTATTATGACAACTGAAATTCCCCAACCAATGTTCATTTAAGCAAGAACATCAAGAACAAATGAAGTTCATGGCTTTTCAATACTTAAAATCTTTCTCACAAGGTTGACAACTACCAGAAGTCTCAACCTTCATGGTAAAATGCATGACTCTCCACATGCACAGCCTTTCATAGCGTAAAGGCAGAATCGAGAGCTGGAATATATCTGTCAGACATCATGTGGAGAATACATCCCAATTCATCATTTTGGGAATGAACCAAGGACAGACAATATTGGACAGCCTGGTCCACACCACAGTAGTCTCTAACTGCTCGTGAACTGTTCTTCTGACCTCTGCCTGATCTTCCCAAGTGTTTAAAGAAACAAGAAACTGCTTAGTTCACTAGGTCATACTCATGGGGAAATATTTAGTCAGCTCAACCTTCATTTCACTTTCCTTAATTTCATCTCTGTGCTGTAAGTTGTGTGTCACTGCCTATCCATTTTTAATCACACTAGTGTATTAGATCAGCTCTGCTTTTCATGGCCATGCAGGGCTTTCTGCTCATTCTCCTGTACTGCTTGTTATTTTTCTGCTAGACAAGCTAGCTTTCACATAGCTTTCTTACTATAAATAGCTGAAAATACACTTAACTATGCAAGAATAGCACTCTGTGGAGATACAGACAAGCCGTGTGGCAGGGAAGATGAATCTGGGAGGGAAACAGTATTTCCTCCCCCAATTTATTCAGTCAACAGTCAGAAGGACAGTAATTATTTTAGATAAGATTTATTTTTCAGAACTTCACTGCATACATAGTTGCCTAAATCTACCCTGAGGATTTAATTGGACTGAGCTGGCTTGTTACAGCTGAATTACTTATGCTTGAACTGATATACTCTTTACTGATTTATTCATAGGTTAAATCTACAAAGAATGAAGAAAAAAACACCACTATTAATTTAAGCACATTAAATAAAGTTGTAGTCTCAAGACTTCATTTTTTTTGCTTGCTTGGGTTTGGTGTTTTTTTAAGTTATCCGGATTATTTCATTAGGCTATCATTTGCTATGTAAGCTATAAATGAATTTTAAATACTACTACTAGTAAGCAAAGCACTGCCATATCAAGACATTAGTCTTGCTTCTCCATACAAGAATACCATGAAAGACAACTTAGCTTTTTGTTATAAACTTTTAGAAACAAACATTCCACATGGCAATAGGAAAGTATGAGCTAAACAACGCATACCAACCTAACAAAAAAAACCCACCAAAACTCTCTTTTGGCTGTTTGATGAACACGTTTTCATGAGCTGTGAAGTCTGAACCAAAGACTGCTGTGCTCAGGCATTTTGGCTAGCTCAGAGAAGAAGCTACTCAACACAAGTTCAACATTGTCTAGCACAATCAAGATCCATTGTCTATGCTTTTCCTTATAAAATTAACTTTTCAATAGATTTACCGACATGTGTAAAGACAAAAAAAGCCAGCACAATCACACAATTGCAGTCTGCTTTTAGCTCTCTCTTCACATAAAAACAAACCCACAAAAATAAACCCTAAATTACATAAAGGGATAAAAAACATCCACCCAAACTCTACATCAAGGCAACATTACATTAGAAGAAAGCTAGGTAATAATAACTTCTTTATTGGAAAGGGCAGCACATTTATTATTTCAGGCCAGAGATTCTTGTTCTGATGAAGCACTATGCAAAACAATGATGCCCTGATGTCAGTGTGGCAGACCTCACAAACTTCTGTAGTATACCTCTGGGACTCCAAGAGATCTGACAATTACCATGTGGCTCAAGAGCATCACATTTAGGAATCTAGGGATGAAAACCTGATCGGGTGTACTAGTAATTCTCTGAGCTCATTTTTGTAGTACCTCATTTAAGTCATCTCACGTATATTTCTTGTAGACTTCCCCCAAAAAGCTGACAGACTACAGAAAGTGCAGCTCTGTGGCAAAAAGAATGAGTAGATGTATGGGACTAAAGAACTACCAAATAAAGAGCTTCCCTTCTTTGTGGCAGAAGACAGGAAACAGCCTCAACTGTTTCTTAACTATTTAAACTTAAAAAAATTGGTTGTTTCCTTCCCTTACTTGCTGCAGAATAGCCACGAACCTATAAAGATTATAAGAATTTCAAAGTATTTATCTTACTGGCAGGTGAACCACTACTTGAAGGGTATTCATGCTGTTAGTAACTCCTGCTTAATGAAAAGACCTCTCTGCACTGCACGATCTGTTCCTGAGTTTATGCAAATGTTCTTAAATACTTAATTTCTTCCTTGTAGACGCAAGTTAGAATTTAAACTTCAAAGCACATGAAGCCCCTCTATTACAAAGATGTTACTGCCGACTTTTTTTGGTAATAACATTCTTGTAACTGTGATGGTCAAAGAGATGATTTTGAGGGAGAGCTATAACCTTTCACCAGTTTAAAAAGATAACCACAATGAGACAGGCAGCACTGCCTTCTACATACAGATACCCAACTGCTTTGCTCCTCCTCAGCCGCTTTGCTCCTCCAGCTACATCAGTAGAGCCCCAAGAGACTGCTTCCCACCACAAACTCTCCACCCCTACTCAATTCTCTGTAAAAGCATGCAGCTGTCATCTAACTCCACCTCAAAAAGATGATTAATCTACATGTAGGTTTTTAAAGCATGTAATGATATTCCGCATGTTTTGGTTTCCTAGCCTTTGGTTTTGTCCTCATGAACTTACTTCTAATAGCAGCAATGTCTCTTGTTCTGTCCATTCTCTTCCAGCACTTGCACCTTTACTCTATTAAAAGATGGGAGGGGAAAAAGAAAGTTAAATACAGATCTTTAACGCACAGAACTTTTTTGAAGAAAACATTAAGAGGAGGAATAATCTGTTATTTAATCCAGCAAAACATGTACGTTTCACAGCCTCCCGACTACAGCTAACCGTGTTACCTTGTACAGTGGTTCAATTCACATGATGTACTTATGGGTACACAGATGTTCTGGGTCCACAGATCCCACCTTTCCAACACATCTAGGTGAACTTGCAACTCCTCTTTTATTCCGAGCTAAAGCAAAGTGATCTGATATCCTTTTCTCCTGACTATCTTTGCTTGCATAAACAGCAAAGAGGATTTTCCTAAATAATAAAGCCTCTTAGGAGTGGTGATGGCATTCTGGTCAGCTTCACTTTGGCCAGTAAAATTAAGCAAAGAACAGAGCAGTTTACACAAAGCATCCTACAGCTCAAAGGACAGCAGCAGATAAACATAACAGAGTATCTAACCCCCTCCCATGCTGCCATACAGCTAAAGGATGCTGCTGCCCCATGAGGAGACAGTATTACTTGATTCAGGCACAACTGGGATTCCATCAGATTAAAAGGTACCTTTCCCAGTAGAATAAGGTTTGTGACAAAGTCACTTTAGCCCACTTCAGCTTCCAACACAGATATACTGGACTTTGTAAGGTATGTGCTGGTCCCAAAAGTTGTTCATTTATCTGAACAGCTATTCATTTATTTAAATGAACAACTGTTCATTTAAGTTCATCAGTAACACAGTAAAAAAAAACCCAATAAATCTTTATAAGTGAGACGAGCTATCTGAAAAGACAGAGTAATCACAGCAAGATACTCTGCATATTCAGCAATCATTGGCTCCAAGGGTTGCCATTCCAAATCTATACCTTGTGAGATTTCCTAAAAGTTACCAAACTCTTGGTGAACCCTTCCCCTGCTGTGATTCCAGACACCCTGATCCCTTCCATGTCAAATAAGGACAAAAACACCTTTCCAGCTGCTTACGAAAGACTATTATCTAGATTGGTTGTCTGGGTGCAAGACACAGCAAAAGGAATATTTAGGAGAGGTAAATCTATCTTATTTCAAGATGCATTTCACAAACAACTCCCTAACCCAAACAGAACATTAATCGAACTGACTCATCCAGCAGCTGATCAGTTCTTCAACGGGCTTGTATGAAGAGCCAAAAAAGCAATTACCAGACACAAAACACAAAAAAGGGAAATCAACTTCTGCAAACAAGTCTGTTCAAGTTCATTGGAACAGATGTTTGTAAATAGAACCAGTCTAGAACCAGCAGCAGATTTATGATTTTTTTGTATGAATATTTATACTTCCATAAACTGAGCGAAAAAATCAATCCATAAATGTAATGATGGAATCAGGATTTATAAAAAAATGCTTATCTCTAGAACTACTGTTTGTTGGTTTTGTTTGTTTTATTGTAGATTGCTTTGGTTTTTAATAGTTCTCTCTCAGGTGAAAAATAAAGTAGAAATAGTATAAACGACAGTGTACAAAGTAATCGTGTGGGTTTCAATAATACTCTCTCAAAAAAATGAACCAATTACTCAAAATTAGCCTCTTGGGCTCACACACTCTTGTGAGCCGAAGAGAAGCACTAATCAGCAGAACTTTATAGACTACCAAACGGAAAGTGATGTTGAAGTAGTAACATGGTATTCCTGCAGTACTTCCAAGTACTATCAGGTATCAAACACAGGTATCCGGTAGCAGGAGACAGGCAAGAGGTTATAGAATTACCAAGGTCACCGTGATGGTATCTCAAAACTTTAACCATCTAATACAATACAATGCAGTGACAGTGCTAAAATACCCCCTCTACCGATTTTGTGACACCGCTGGTAAACAAGCAACTGTCTAGTTTGTTTAGTCTGGAAAACCCTGCTTCGACATGGAAAACAGGATAAAGACCCTGATGGAAAAATCTCTATTTCTGTACTGAATCAATGGATAGTTTGAAGCTGAACCATTCCAGTAAAATATGAAGTAACATAACAAGAGTTCAGCATCTGAAGACTGACAGTATTAACCAGTTTGGGGTAGGTATGTGTCTTTATTCCTGTAACATCAGATACCCAACACAATCACATATCTTAGTGTCCTACACTGAGATGGAAACAAAATCTAATCCAAAAGCTATGAGTAACATAACTTGTCTCAATGTCATCTAGTAGAGGACACTTGAGGAAGAAATCTTAATGGCAGGAGACAGGGAAAAAGATCCTAACATACTTGCCTTTGCTAAAGTCTTTTTTGAGTATATGTCTGTGCGAAGTCCAAAGTTCTGCAGATCAGTCGGTTTCTCCTTGTTCTTCTCTGGAAAACTCAACATCTGCTGAGCAGCTGGAACCTGTGAACAAACATTAAAACACAAAGATGAGGGGACAAGAATCAAAAGTTATTCAAGGTTTTCAGACAAGTGTTAAATAGAAGATGGACTGAACAAAGCAGTCAAACATAAATCTACAGAGATGACTTTACATAGTATCGCTTGCATACAAAGCTAGCAGAGCTCAGAGATTCAAACTACCTGAAGCTCTAAACCTAGCTGGACAAAAGAAAAAAAAAAAAGAAAGGAACATGCCACCAAATCGTGCACAAATCATTCTGTTGAGATGTTAAATGACACTGGCTAGAGCAAAGGTAAACACATATTAGTGCAACCTGCGGGGCTCACCTGCGGAGTGCGGATATGGAGAGGCATGAGTCCAGAGGGTGTATCAGCTAGCACGTTGAAGTGAGGAGTAGGAGGAGGGCCCATTGCCATGGGACGGCTTTCAGGATCCACTTGGTAGTTAATGAGACCCCACTGCTCCAGAAAAGCATGTACCCTATGAAACAATGTGACAAATTCAGATTTTAAGAACTGAAGCCTTGGATTTGCTTGACACTACAGAAAGGAGACAGCAAACGGGTGAGCTTATGTTTCTGGATCAAACGCAGATCCAGAATCTTCTACAGTCCTTCACTAATCACAGACAGCATCACAAACCACACACCATAAGCTTTGTGCAGACTTGACTGCATTTCAGCATGTTGCATAAACCAAAACATGATAGTTTTGGTTACAGGTAACAGAAAATTACTTAAGTATAGACAAAGAAAGCTAGGCCTGCACGCACAGAACCATTTGCAGGCAACATACAGATGACATGGGCTGCACAACCCTTGACCCGTTTCCCTTGTTTGTCCTTAACTGTTTGTCACTGAACTGATGTTTAGGAAGCTGCAGATTTCTAGGGCTCTGCTGCACCTCATAGCTTAAAACTGACAAAACTGAGTTGCAAGAACTGAATTTCTGAAAAAACCCACATATTTACTGAACAGCAGAACCGTCACAAATTAAAATCCAAAAATCTGCAGGCATGTTTTAGCAAGCAGACAGTATTATAAATAGAAGAATTAGTATAAAAGAGTCATCTGGTTGCCATAAAAGTGAGGAAACTGCTAACAATAGTATGATGGCTATTGCCCACACTTATGCTGTCATACTGGAGCACTTTCATTTTTAATGCAGCTTCTACTTTTTATTAAAGCAAAGGCAGTAGCTGAAAGAGCCATGGCTTTTACCTCATGACGGCACACACATCTCCAGTCAGATTCCTTCTGCAGGCAGTGCTGGTCAAGTACTCTTGAGGGTTTAAGCGATAGGTGTCAATCATGAAGTTGCGGTAAGCCAGGTATCTGGAAGACAATTGATAAGTAGTTCATGTACACTAAAGTCGAGAAGTTTAGGATGTGTATTTTAGGATTCACCTTCTCCAAACACCTTTGTTACTAACAAGCAAGCACCAACAGATTATTATTATTAATGAAATCTAAGAACCAATACCAAAAGCAAAAGGTAAGTAGATTTTTTTTTTTTATATATGGAATATGAACCATCTCTTCCAGCCTGTTTCATTCTGGATTTTATCAGTGTTTGGATTAGCAGTACATTGAAGCACGCTTAAATTGCAAGTTACACAAATAGCAACTGTAGCTTGGTCACTAACCAAATACTTGTGCAACAGATCACTAGCTGCAGAAAAAAAATAATGGGGTCTGATCTTCACATGGAAACCAGCTTAATAATCCTTGTCAATCCCTTCCCAAGAGCCTGGGAGGAAAAAGAGCTGAGCATAAAACCAGAAGCAGTACACCAAAAGGAACGCTACTCTTTCTACATGTGAAGTTTTTAAGCCATAAAAAGATCAATACAGGAGAGCTACAGAATAGCAAATTGGAGAAGACAAGATCTTCTTCTGCAGGGGGCAAGAATCCGGGAACCAGCACTGCACTCCCTACCCACTAAGGTGGAACAGTTGAATCAGGAATGACCTTCATGAGATTCCTGTGTTTCAGAACATGGGCAAACATGTATTGGGATTCAGCACATTTCCTGCACTGCAGACACTGCTTCACAGGCTTTTTCAGTAAGTTTCTGGAATTCACCTCAATGCAAGCTGTTCAGAACAAAATAAGCTACCATAAAATTGCCAGACTTGTTCTTCTGATGAAACAAAACCAACCTGCCAAATACAAGCAAGTATCCTATGCAAAGATGTATTCAAAATGGCCTATTATAAGCAGATTTCTGCCTTTGGAAAATTCAAGATGTGGACGTCTCATATGTGGTGTGCAAAAGCAGCTGGTAACCAAAGAATATAAGGCTTACAGAGATGGACACCAGTGGTTTTCAATGGCAAGACATAAGTTGCTGCACATACACACTCCTGACAAAACCCCACATCTTCATTCTAACAAAATCACATATGAAACTTGATGGAAATAAGTTATGTGACTAGGTGCTGGGCTGCTCCACCTTGAACATCTGGTAGGCAAGGAACAAAAAGAGAGCTGCTTCCATGGAGCAATATTCAGGAACATTTTCCAATGCTCCTGTAGAGCACTGGGTTACCCCCTGCTACACTAAGAACAGGTACTTTAAAAGCAGTCCTGGCTGCAGAAACTAGTTCAGTATTTATTAGTTAAGGTCACGTTACTAACTGAAGAGAGAAGCCTAAGACAGATACACCCCTAAAGTTTATCCTGAAGGGATTCTGTTTGCAACAATGACATGACCCATCAGCTAAAACCTGTCACGAGCATGAAAGAGAAGTCAACTAGTATTTAAAGTCCCTTTTAAGACAGAAACCACCCTCCAGACACTACAGTCAGAAGAATGACCCTGTCCACACTTTAGAAACACAGTATTCCCATTGGCCTGAAAACTAAGCTGGAGGCAAGACATTTCCATCCAGAAGGAAGCTTCTACTTTACTTGAAAACACCAAGCCATGAGCACATGCTACCCCTATAATCCCTAAATAACAACAAAAAACCAAATCTAGGTTAACATCAGGACTGGGAGGAGTCCCCATTTTGCTTCACTCATAGCCAATAACCAGTAGCAGCTTATGGATGACCTATAGGAGACCTGATGTTACGGTATCAGCTAAAAAAGCAGCATAGGATTACACATGATGACCACATCAGCAGCAAGCATGACAGGAATATAAGGATTCTTTCAGAAATCAATCTGTTTGCAGTCCTACACACAGAGTCCTAGAACCCCAAAACAAAAACATGCTGATTACATACTGTCAAATAAATTCTGGATCAATTAAATTCTGGAAACATAGCTCTGCAAATCAGACTTCTAGACAAATTGCAAATACGGACTATGGACTGAAAATCATTCAGGGTGCCAGAGATCCTCAGCAGGCCTCTAAGCCAATCTCCTATGAAAACCATAGTCAGCACTACATTTTCCTAGAACCAGAGTGGTTTGGGCTGGAAGGGACCTTAAGGCTCATCCATTTCCAACTCTCTGCCATGGGCAGGGACACCTTCCACCAGACCAGGTTGCTCCAAGCCCGGTCCAACCTGGCCTTGAACACTGCCAGGGATGGGGCAGCCACAGCTTCTCTGGGTAACCTGTGCCAGGGCCTCAGCACCCTCACAAGGAAGAACTTCCTCAGACCTTCCTAAGATCTCCTCTCTGTCAGTTTAAAGCCATTCCCCCTTCTCCTATGCCTGAAGGCCCTTGTCAAGCCTATCTCCAGACTTCTTGTCAGCCCCTTTAGGCACTGCTCTAAGGTGCCCCCAGCGCCTTCTCTTCTCCAGGCTGAACAAGCCCATCTCTCTCAGCCTGTCTCCATAGCAGAGCTGCTCCAGCCCTTGGAGCAACTTTGGGGTCTCCTCTGGACTCACTCCAACAGCTCCACATCCTTCTCAGGTTGGAGGCCCCAGAAGATCTTCATGACCAGGTTGCTTAGAGCTCTGTGACCAAGTTTTGACCAGGTTGTTTAGGGGTTTCTTCAGAAAAGGCCTGAAAGATGACAATGAAGAGCACTCCCAACTTCCCAAGGCCCCATCCCAGTGCTTCATCATCTTCAGAATTAAACGTTTTCCTTACATCTAGATAGAACTTGCAGTGTTTCAGTTTCACTTATTTTTGTTCTGTCACACCCATAATGAGCCTGGCTCCATCTTCTCAGCAACCTCCTTGTGCATTGGGCTGCTACTCTAAAGGTCTCCCCAAATCTTTCTCTTCCCCAGACTGAAAAAACTTAAGTTTTTAATTTCTACCTCAACATTAGATCAGAATCCTCACAAAATAAATCATGTCTGAAAAGAGGAGATGCAAACACAAGAACGTCCTGAAATCTGCCCTGTCCCCCTGCTGAGAAGCAATGCAGGAGCGTTTACCATCATCATCAGTTTGAAGCAGAAAGAGAAAAAAATCAGTCTGCAAACTCAGCAGTTTTCTTTGTTACACTGCTAAGTCAGATCAGAAATTAACTATTTGATGCATGAAAAAACTTGCACTATCTCAAGACAATAATCATCTTGCCTTTTTTATGATATAACTTAAACAGCTTCAGAGAGGCTGTTTAAGCTGTTTGAACAGCTGTGCATGTATAATTTTTGAATTAAGAACACTTCAGTCCTGCAGTAGATACCAGATCTCACAACGAGATGGAATAGGTACAAACTGGACCTAAACTCAACTGAGAGCTCCATCTGCATTTAACAGGAATGTCAAGAATTAAAGCGTCACTAGAGGGTTTGGAACAGCCATATAAGAAAAAAACCATACTACTTCTATCAATGTGCAACTCTAGCTCTCCGATTTAAATCAGAGTACCTAGTATTTGAGAACACAGCTACATTTCAGGCCTGTGAAGATTAATTTTCCAAACCTCACTTGCACTTTCAGCATTACCCATCAGTTGCTCAGGGAACCATGAAATCAATACAGATAACTGCGCAAAATCCATTCCAGCCTGACACAGCATCCTACAACAAACTCTGTGATCAGCGCTTACACACAAAACTCCAAGCCTCAAAAATACAGCATGGCATAAGAAAGAGAGAAAAATAAGGATGATTATTAAGTTACTATAGCATCATGAAATTTCTGAGATGTCTTTGGAAGATGATCATGCCTTGTACCACATGAAGTTCATGAATTTGCTCCAGTATTACTTGGGAGAAACTTACTTTATTTTTCCTGGATAACAGCTATTAACTATTACTTCAATTTTTAAACTTCTACCTGTTGTATTCTGATAATGCACATACATTATCAAACTACAAAAAGAGGTCATACAGGTGCTCTTTTATCCTTTTATGCCCCTACTAATATAAGCTTAACACATGCACAGCTGAAGTTACTACAGGACTCCTGGAACTGGAAGATCCTTTACCTTGCTACATTCTTACAAGCATGTATATTAACATGTTCTACTTACATTTCTGGAGTCTTGGACTTGTTTTTTCCATTGAAGAATTCAGGAAGAGCACGACGTTCAATCACGTGAATACTGTGACAGAAATACACAATTCAGATTGTATATGTAATGTATACAAACAATTCGGATTCAAATATAAAATAATCTTTGAGTACTCTGCATACCTTCAAAAGACTATTTTGAGAGAGAACATTTATAGAAAGGGTTACTTTTAATTATTTTTAAGAAGCCCATGTATTCTACCATGACCCTTTGAAATTTGCTTATTTCATTAAAGAAGCAAAGCTGCATTAAAAAACCTTCCAGCGACCTTGTAATGTCCACTGTTGCCATGACAGAGATGATTTAAGGTTGCCTTTTATAAGAACATGTACACCTAATGCAACATGAAGTTTATTCTGTTTCTTCAGATGTGCTTCAGTAGTCTCTCAGCTACGTTTCAGACTGGTTTAGCTCTCAGGAACACCATTTGCTACTACAAATGGAGTGACCAAAGAGTTTTTAACCAATAATTATTTACCAGTCACTCCTAAAAGGCACTTGCACACACTACAGAAGAGCGATCTCATGACAAAACACCATCACTGCCATAATTTTCACAATAGGAATATTATTACTGTCAATTTTCTCAGCAGGGATGTATTATTGTACCTTCATTTTATAAGAGGAGGAATTGAAGCACAGAGGCCACATACACCTACCTCACTTTAAAGTAAATCTCAATTAGCTCAAGCTATGCAAAGCTGCCTTTCCTGATCTACACCAGGTCCACAGCTCTAAGTCTTCAGCCAGTTCCCAAATACTTTCTTACCAGTTGTAGTCAAACCAAGATGCATAGCTTGGAATAATGATGTGGTTGGTTTGTTCTGTAACATTATCTTCACCTGGATCAATTGACCGACTTTGATCACCTTTGTTAGGATCTTCATCTTCCTGTATCACAGAGAGAACACAATGATGAGTAGGTTGCAAGAGACATACCTATAAACTCTCAGCCAGAAAAAAATGTAGCTTGAAATAAGTGCTTTCCAATCCTGTGCAGAATAAACTTTTCCTGGTGCAGTTTCTGGTCAGTGGGGAAAATCTCAGGGACCACAGAAAGTGTAATCTACATCATCATAAAAATAATAAATCCTGACAAAATATTATAGAAAGCATAAGGTCAGGGAGAAGTTTTTACAGAGCCAGCACTCAAATCTGAAGAGCATACTTTGCAGCACAGGGAGATCAAACTTTGCATCCTGTTTATAAAGTTAAGCATGCTCTAACTATGAGAGAAGACACTGCATTCCAATTCTGCAATATACTGCAACCACATGTAATGTGTGTAGAATACTTTGTAAGCTGCCATCCTAGATCTTGCTGCCACCTCCAGTTACCAATACTGCACCAATTTTTAGTATTGTCTAAGCTGGGCTGTATTTTTGTCACTTTTTCCCCATTAACCTTCTCACTCCTCAAAATAGCATTAATTGAAATCAGATTCATTACTTCTAGTTTTACTGGCAGACACTTGTTAGTAGTAATAGTTTCACATCTGAAAAACCACACATCATTACACTAAGGTCTTGCTTGGATAAACTCACTCTGATCAATCTTTAAGTCAGTCTTGGATATTTCTCCCTTGTGAAGAGGAGATACTAAATTCAACTTCTGCATGTCCCTGCATCTGCTTCCTCTCAGGGAGTGAACACACAAGTTTGCTCGTACAGGGCTGTGAAGACACCAGTAAGCAAGGACGCGGGGGAATGGCTTTAAACTGACACAGGGAGGATTTAGATGAGATCTTAGGAAGAAGTTCTTTCCTGTGAGGGTGGTGAGGCCCTGGCACAGACTGCCCAGAGAAGCTGTGGCTGCCCCATCCCTGGCAGTGCTCAAAGCCAGGTTGGAGAGGACTTGGAGCAACCTGCTCTAGTGGAAGGTGTTCCTGCGCATGGTAGGGGCGATGGAACTGGATGGTCTTTAAAAGTCTCTTCTAACCCAAGCTGTTTCGAGTCTATGATTTCAGTTTCTATTAAACTCAGTAAGAAACAGCAGCTGTTACCTTTCCTCCAGTTGCCACTGTCTCCTCATCCTGTTCATCTGAAAGGCAGAAGCATTGAGAATTACACTAATAAAAAGAGTCTGATGGCTCACAAGCCTTTCTAGCAATGCAGTTGCTTAATTGGAAAGAGTATTTAGTTTGATTTGGAATGGAAGTGAGCAGGAAAGCAAAGCAGACCACACATCATTAAGGCAATCTCATCCTTATGCAGGCACTCAACTATCCAAGACAAGGGAACAGATAAGAATACAGACGAACGATAATTAGAATTTTTCCACACTTAGAACTCCATATCTAATTACCGCCTTCCCCAGTGACCTAGACGTAGCCTTGCTTAATAGGATACAGGACACTAGCTCATACCTCTTCTGTCAAAGGCTTAGCAAAACTCAGGGAACCTGTGATTCACCTTGATTCCCAGTAAGAAAAATTCTGGCAAGAGCTTATGTCTCATATTAAGAAAGGTGCCTACAAGGGAACAGCCTTGCAAGTGAGAGAATAAATATGTTTCAACTTGAAATACATATGAAAACTGAATTAATTCAGCAAACCACTAGAATTAGAGACTTGTTTAAAATTGAGAGATGCAAATATTTCCTGTTGGCCTGCAAGCAGGACTTTACTATAAAACTTAGGGAATGGGGTGCTGGAGGGTGGTGTGTTTGTTTTACCAAGGTCTGCTACTGTTCCTCCTTTCACAGGCGTGTTTTCACTGTCTTTCTTTGGGTTCACTACAAAAGCAAGATTGAAACTGATGAATAACCACACAAGATAAAATTACCAAAGGCTACCATGCTTTTACTATCCTATCAATTAACAGTTTTGCTAGTCATGACATTGCAGTTCAAGAGAGTTCATCTGTGCAGGTTGAGTACAACAGAGTACTTGTTTGATTTCTCTGGAATTTCGTATCTGAACACAAACCAGCTTCTATTCATGCATTTAGTGGAGCAAGCACTATACTTTTTCCATCTTGTACAACAATTCACACATGCAATTCCAAACCAGGTAAAAAACCACAAATGGTGTGATACCCAAAGCAGTTTGGTGCCAAGAACTTGGTAAAAGGAATTATTTTTCAGATTGTGCAAGATCAGCACTTTTCTGAAAAGGATTAATAACTGAATGCATTTGGCACACTGCCAGTTTCCACTCATTTAATGTGGAGTATCCGGCAATAAATATTTTCCTCCAGAAAGTTCCACCCCGCAATACAAACTCTGAAAAAGTGTGCGAAAGTGACCCTAAAATTGGTGAAATGAACCATTTAAGTGGATTTTTGTAGATATATTTCAAAAAGCAAAAGAAGGCGAAACTGCTTTCCTTCTCAGATATCACATTCAATTCCCTGACTACATAAACTTAGATAGGCACAGATCACCTGGCCCCACGGCCACAAAGTATTCCAAACATTTGACAAAATACTGTGTATTTTGAGTGCAGTTTAAGCAATTGCCTTAACATTCAAAGAATCCAATGTATGCATATTTTACCATTTTTGGGAAGTACTACTTCTTCTATATTAGGTACTGGTGTGGGATCCTCCATGTCCTTTGTAAGATCTTCTTGCTCATCTTCTTCTTTCTGCCCTCTTCTTTTTCCATATAAGGCTGCTTGTCTAAAACAGATCAAACAAATTCTTTTCCAACTGCAACTGTCAGATATTCTCATCTTGATTTTGTTCTTCAGATATCAGGATTAAAGAACTGGGTCAAAACGCTCAGGAAACCATAAACACTGTAGAAGTGGTGCTGGTGGAGTTGATGAAAAATACTCTCTGTATATTAACAAAATAAAGTAAGTTGCCAAAAAGAGAAAAAGAAAAAAGAAGTGCTTTTCCACTGTTTCCAGACTGGAGACCATCGCTGTATAAATCTTGATTCCAACCCAGTCATTCACTTACATTTATTCTTTTTAAAGCTGCAATCAGAGCATCTGCTGCACAGAAGAGGTGACAGACCATTTCAAGGCACACTGCCTCATATGATGAAAGAGGCTGGCTTGTATGATCAAGTCTCTGTACTAAAAAAGTCATTTTGGGAACAACAGCAGAATCACTCAAACCCCCCCTTGCAGAATCTAACCCAGGCTTTACATTTCGAACAAAAAAGTAATTCAGATTATCAAGTAATTTTTTCTCACATCGAATGACAAAACTTCCAGTTTTGTCTTATTAGAGCCTAACAGATGTGTTAAATGAGACATGAATATTTAGCTAAAAAGTACTCCCGTCCGTATTCATACATAAACCCTCGTAAATAAGCTTTTCTTTAAATATAATAATGACCCATTTTTTGGTTAAGAGATCAAACTAGCACTGGAAAAAACCCTAAACTACAGGCCACAAATGCCACTCTGCTAAAGCTCCATTTGAGAAGTGGACTTTAAAATACTTGCTATGGAGATAAAATTCCTCAATAAAATGCAGTTAACTTATGGAGCTGTATTTCAAGAAGCGTATATGGACTGCATGGTTGCACTAACAGAACCAGTCTGAGTTATTTTAGAAGCAGCTGAGCAACTTTTCATTTTGTAAATTCTACTCTTGATGCAACAACGAACCCTGTCACTGCCAGAGAGAAAAAACTTGCACTATGTTCTCCTCCACCTGCAGGCAATACATTTCTACAGAAGAGTAAAGAAATTACATACACTGCACAAACAATATCACTCAAGTCTATTGTAGAAGTAATTATTCCACTGTAAACTAAGGAGAGCCAAGTGAAAGGGGACACAGATACCCGCGCAGCACATTTTATCAAGAAAAACTGCATCAAGTTACAGGATTGGACACTCACCCTTTCTTCCCTGTCTTTTTTCTTGACTCCACAGGAGTGGGGGGTGGAGAAGGGGAATGCTTTCTCTTCCTTGTACTTGCTGCTGCTTTCCTGTCTCTCCGCTCTGGACTACGGACAGGCTGTTAGAGAAGTGAAGCAGTTAAGTGATCCCAAATACTACAGTTATTGAAGTGCTGTAGGCGACACTCTTCCTTAGTATGTCCTACAACAGAGAAGCTAAAAGCAATAATACCACAACACACACCACATCCTGCTCCAGAATACTTCCAATTGACAATGTGAAAGTCCCTTAATTTTCTACAGCCATCCGCAAAAGATGCAATGGCTTTGTACTTAAGAAGTGTGATTTCAGTGGCTTCGTACTTAAAATGTGATTTTAAAACAAAGCAAGATTCAAAAGCATATGTGCAACTTGATCAATAACAGGAGAGATTTCCCAGCGAGTAGCCTGACATGAAGGTTTGAATGAACATGCCTTCAGAGTCCAATCTAACTTCCTGCACTGGGAGCGATGCGAAAATTAGTTTCAACAAATACAGAGAATCTGGAAATCAAATATGAACAGCTGCTGTTTAGCACACCCCTGGCTTCGTTTATGAGAAAGCACAGAGCAAGTCCTCCTCTCTCTTACCTCCCTCAGCAAGGGGGTGGGGATTAAAGTGCACACTTACATTCTGAATCAAGGAACTAAGTCAGAAGAAAATTAAACTAGATTATATTATCATAGGGAACTTAAACTGTTCAGCCAGCTTAATTTCAGCAACTTCAAGTCTCAAAATTTTGACTTCTGCAGAGACAGTCACCCATTAAAGCACAGAACCACCTACCTCTTCATTTTTCATGGAGATTCTCTGTCGAAAACTCACTGATTTCCTGTTCTCATCTACTTCATAATCCTCTTCATTCATCCATTCATTGAATACATCTGTGTCCAAAATCCACTTGGCATGAACCTGAAGAATAGAAGAACATATAAACATACCAATGTGTTTTGAAAAAAGTAACTCCGCAACTGACCTCATTGGATTTACTTGCAGCTCTGTTATCAAGGTCTGAACACCCAAATATTTTGCAATGCTTTTACACATAACACATGACCATTTCATGAGGCAATACAAAAAAGGGATAAACGTGACTAACTCTACTGAATGCAATGTCCACCCCTCAGTCATTTTTAAGCCTTCTGAAGCGCGAGGTCAGTTCTTACAGCAACGACAACAGCTCTGCATTAAAAGCACACTTTGGATGCTGAAAATTATCAATAAAATCTTCTAAATATACAGATCATCTTAGCAGATGTGCCACAAAGATCCAAAGAATAAGGAAGAGTTGGCAATATCTTGGAAAGAAAAGATTAACAATCTTGATTTAAAATATCCATCTTCAAATAAAGTTCTAGTTTACATAGCTGAAAATAAATTCTTGAGCTTTAGAATTATATCCATCATTTATAGAAGCTGTGTACCTTACTATGCATAGGAAGATCTACGCACAAAAAGCGTATGTTCCAGTTATTTACAGGTAACTACCTGAAGTCGTGTTTGAGCAGACACGTGTTTTCTGATCCCAGCTGCTCTAACTCTGCTGATCAGATCAACAGCATACATACCGAACATCATGTGAAATGTAAAAAGAATAATAGAATAATAAAGTAGAAGTCATTGCTGACTGATTCTAAGTGCTCTTTATTCTTCTCTTGCAATGAAATAAATCAGAAAGGCAAATCATTCCTCTACAAAGAAAACTAATTAGGGAACCTAAATAAGGTCTCTGATGTTGGTTTGATAGCTCACATATTCAACAGATTGATAAGCACTGACTTTTTGCAGCAGTACATCAGTTAAGAGCAGAGTTCCCACTAAATTGAACCTTTCCATAAAAAAAGGAGATACATGACCCTTAGGGATTCATAGAATCACAGAATGGTTTGGGCTGGAAGGGACCTTAAAGCTCATTCAGTTCCAACCCCCTGCTATGGGCAGGGACACTTTCCATCAGATCAGGTTGCTCCAAGCCCCTGTGTCCAACCTGGCCTTGAACACTGCCAGGGATGGGGCAGCCACAGCTTCTCTGGGCAACCTGTGCCAGGGCCTCACCACCCTCACAGGGAAGAACTTCTTCCTCAGATCTCATCTCCATCTCTCCTCTGCCAGGTTAAAGCCATTCCCCTTTATCCTATCCCTACCTGCCCTTGGCAAAAGCCCCTCTCCAGATTTCCTGTCAGCCACTTTAGGTACTGGAAGCTGCTCTACGTTCTCCCCAGAGCCTTCTCTTGTCCAGGCTGCACAAGCCCAGCTCTCTCAGCCTGTCCCTGTAGGAGAAATGTGGCATTTTCCCCACTTGCTCTCATTAAACATTATATAATGCCATGATGTCTTCTAACGAGCTATCAGATTTCATCCCAGAAATGGCCACACTTCAGCAGTAAAGGAAGGACTTAACTTTAATGTAAAACACCTCAAGCCGGGCTAAAATAGTAATTTTGGCACTATCAGGGATGCCTCAATCTGTCCTTTTCACTCACAAATTATTTTTCTTTTTCAACAGCATTCTTCCCCAAAGAAATGTTCTAGTTTTCATTCAGGCTCTAGACATATCCCTCTGCTTTTCCATATATATGGAAATACGGCCACTGTTACTCAGCAGCACATTAAAACAGCTATCTAGCAGCACCTGAGCATGAGCTGCACCAACACAGTAACTCTGGGAAACTGTTTTACGAGAGACTTACCTTCCATGGCTTTTCAGGAATTGGAGGATCCTCGATTTCAGCATCTATTTCATTGGCATGAACCCAAGTGTCATAGCTAATGAGAGGAGGCAAATGAAAATAAAATTGGTCCCTTGGGCAGTTTATCCAGAGAGATCACCAGCAGGAATATTTATTCAGTCGTTATGGGATGTGCCATTTTTAGCTTTCTGATTTTAAAAGCCATCTCCAGCTTAGAATTGCAAATCTACTCTCTAGATTCAGGGGTATAAATGCAGTTTCTGAGTCACCTGTCAAACCCTGGCATTAAGTTAATTAACTTGTTTCTGTTCTTATGAGTTTAAAGCAAGAGCTACTAGATTCCTAGAAGAAATAAGTATGCATTTTCTCCTTCAATCCTACCACGGTAGAAATCATTTATTATTCACATTCACTTTTCCACAGGCTATTCCCTCAAAAACCTATTTATATATACTAAGAAACTACACTCAGTAGCAGCAAAAGCCATAATATTTTATAATCTACAGTAAGCATGCACTGAGTAACTGGGATACATCATATGCAAGAAAAGACGCATATATAGCATTCCTCATCTTTATACTGAGATTTGTAAAAACATCTATACCAAGTCAACACAAACTTGACTACTGATACTATAAACAAAAATATTTCAAGGTTTTTCATCTATATGAAGAAAGAAGTTTCAGTGTGACTGTTTGCACCCTTCCACTGAAATATGCATATGGCTCCCAAGAACTCTGCATGCACAGCAGGGCAGATTTTAGTACCCTGGGAAAGTTATTTAAATAGAAGACAATACTGGGTTATCAATCAGATGAGGTTTTCCATAACCTGAACTCAGAAAACAGTTATTACAAAGACATTTAAGTTACTAACTGTACATACACTACCTTCTAACATCAACTAGCACTGCAAGACAGCTTTCCCAAATATGTGCTTTCCACATGTATTTGACTAAAGGCAACCCAAGGAGTGAAACCTCTCTGTCCAAGGAAGCTCAACTAGGTGAGATCACTTAACTCTTTTGGCTTTAAGGTCTTGCTAACTCTTAAGGAAAAGCTCACTCTACCCTTTAAAAGTCTGGTTCAATTTGCAACCTTACCATTGGCTCTGCAGGAAAATACTCTCTTTTTCTAACCTTCACCATCTGCCAGTATCACAAATGGGTTTTAAGCCAACAACTAAGTCTTTTCAAGCTTTGGACATTGAGATAAATGTTAGCGAGACTACATTACTGCATTGTTATACTCCATAAGAAAACCACTGCTTGTCTCATAATATGAGAGGTGATGTACAAGCATTCAGAATCAAAACAAGAGGAATGCAGTACTGTATATTTGGTCAAATTTTTAGATGAGCCAGCTTGAGATGGGTCTAAGCCTGTCATGTTCTGCAGATCAAGGAAAGAGCAAAGTTAAAGTCCACACAACTTGACATTCCATGTAGGCTCACTACCACTAACCACAGAGCACTGCATTTGGCAGAGGTGAGGCTCAGTAAGCTAAAGGAACAGCTTGCTTGAGGACACAGATTTTACTATTTGTAAGTTTTAATCAAGACTTTCCTTCAACAAAAACTTAAGTAAAATTTGGGATCTGCTTGCTTCCCCCACTTTACCTGTCTGGAAAAAAGCCCCAGTGTACCAGCACCTGCTTGTCTTTTTTCATCACAGGTCTCAACCATTCATCTGCAAAGGCGAAAGAGATCTAGAATCAGATTCAGATTGCAAAGCACATTATACACTATTTTGCTTTCCCATAGCCAATCATAGTAAAGTTATTGTAATCATCTCTGATAGAAGTCCACTGTAGAACAATTACAACAGCCTGGCCTGAATTAATACACTTGCCTGCATTACCTTTACCATGTCTAAACATGTATGTGCTCTGCATGCATGAGAGATGTTGCGATAATAATTTTGATGCCAACTTTGAGGCATATGTTACATCAGTAATTGTGATGCTAGGAATTGTTGTGACACATCCAGAGATGGGGCAGATACAGCTTCTCGGGGCAACCTGTGTCAGGGACTCACCACCCTCACCGGGAAGAGCTTCCTCCTCAGATCTCATCTAAATCTGCCCTCTGGCAGTTAAGCCATTGCGCCTTGTCCTATCCCTACCTGCGCTGTAAAATCTAATCGTTCCTACAGAAGTGAACACTTCCATCTAGTGGCCATAAGATGCCAGGGCATATCAGAAAAAGCACATTTATGTTGGTGAAGCACAGACTCAACATCAACGATCCACTAGAAAATTAGACGTATTTCAGATGGAAAAAATAAAGAGCAATTTTTTGTTACTTGCTGAAAGATGCAGCTTGTTAATTTGCTTTTGAGGAACCTTTGTACTTCATAGAGAAGGAGACTGCATTATAAAAAAAATCACCCATAATCTTCCTTTATCAGGTCTAAGTGTTACTGTATTAATTCTCACTTACTTTAGCATCTACTTCTCTCACATGTAGCTGATTCCTAATTGTGTTCCACTCAACATTCTGACCTACACTTACACACTGGGGGCTACCATGGAAGCAACAGAAGAAAAAAATAATAGAAAGGTTAGTTTTAAACCCCCTACTTTCACTGTGCTTCCTTTTCATTTTAATCTAAGTCATTTTCTTTTTTAAGTTCTTTCAGACCCTTAGCTTTGCTCTCCTTCAGCCTGCAAGCTAGGTATGACCAAAAAAAGTCTATCTGCATTTAGCAATAAGTATCACAATTTTCAATGCAATCACTGAAGAGCAGTCAGTGTTACACACCTTAATCTGAAGAAGCTGCATCCACTAAAAATATAACTGTTACACTCAGTAGTTAGACGCAGGACACAGACATTCTATTTGGAGTTGTTAATCCTAGAAACGTCTCCCAAGTGGCTCATAGGAGCAGGCTAGAAACATATCCTGTGCAAAAGCTCTCGTAACTGCTAACAGAATTTAGTTACAAGACTAATTACACTTAAAAATTAGAAAGCAACTTTACCATCATCCATTGAGGTAGGACTTGGATAAACATGGTGGGTAGCCTTTGATTTCTCTTCAGTTACTGTTCCCTATGGGAAAGGGGGAGAAGAAGAAGCTGCATTAGAAACTTTAAGCAAATTACCCCAAACTTCTTGGCTGCTTCTTTCCACTCACATCCCATACAGCCCAGAAGTACCCACACTTCAGTGCACCTACAGAGAATACCACCCCTAAAAAATGACAGAAAAAGGCAGTAACTCTAAGACTGCCACTAAATTACTGTCATCTCTTGCTCTTTCTTCTCAAATCCCTCCTCCCCCCAGCTCCTTCTGCCCCAGCTCTCATTGCAAATTGTTTGACTCTCAGTTCATACACAAACTTACTGGTAAATACTAAGTACACATTTTGGTTCAAAACGATTTCTAAATATGACAATGTACAAAAGTATCCTAAAAACTTGACTAGGAATGGCTGCCTTGAATAAAACATCCTTGGGATCTGAGAAAGGCTGTATCAGCAGACTAAACACCCATTCTTTAATAAAGCATCCTAAACCACAGAACAAAGAGAATAAATCAGAAATACTCTAACGTGATACCATGGATTGTCAAATACTCAGACACAAGAATGCTTTTTCTTCTTGCTGTCATTTTCTTGACATATGAGAAGCAACAGATGTACTTCTCATGGTTATGTTGATGCCACAAACAGTGGTACACAAAGCAATTTCCCTACATATGGGGGCAGGCCGTAATTATATTCTCATTGGACCTACACCATCATGCAAAAAAAATTTCTGCTACACAGTACCTGTTAAATAACTAAATAGTGTGACCAGTCAAGAAAACCTTAACCTTCCCTTACACGGAGAACTAAGGATTATCCCATATGCTGCAGAGACACCTCCAGACTCTGTATATAAAGAGTCATTTCCAAGGACAACAGAAGTTCACAGCCTGGAGGCTCTCTGCAGTGGAACTAGGTTTTGGAACAGTTTATGTGAAAATGTTATTCAAAATTTACATTCCACAAATACTTGACAGATTTATTTAAAGGACTGAAGAGCCCATGGGATAGGTTAAACTCAACAATATGCAAACAATTTATTCAGCAGACAGCACAAAAGGAAGAAAATTTGAAAAAGAAATAACCATGAAGATGCATTGCATTACAGTAGCGATATTTGGAGACTACTCCAAGTATCAGGGGCTAAAGGGCAAGAATTCCCACCCCAACAAGAGTTCACAGAACTAGGTAAAAGGAGAGGAAGTGCTCTGAGCAACAGGAAGAAGGCTGTAGAGTAAGAACTTAAAAGTGCTGAAAGTGGAATGAATGAGTGAAGAACCACCTGCAAAGTGTTTTAGGAACAGTAATGGAAATTCTCCTTTCATCCCCCAGGAGCTAAGGATGCTCTGAGTTTCGTGAATCAGATCAGCAAGTTTCATCTATTTCCTATGGAGCTTTTAAAAACTCAGTACACAATAGATGAAGTCTCTTAGATGCTATCTTGACTGAAAACAAAGGGAGGGATAGCTTTGTACTAAAACAGCTTTCTGAAAGATGAAAGCAATTTCAAGATTTATTCCCTGCCTCTGCTAAACTGAATGAGACTAGAAGCTAAAGACATAACAGGATGTCTTTAGTGACAAAACTTGAGGCACAGTGATAGAAAGGCTAAATCTCACTCATTACCTACTTTCAAGTTCCTAAATCATTCTTCTGGCTCTTCTCAGAAGAATCCTTCATACTTAATCAGTGAGAGAAAAAGAAAATCAGAAACAGTAGCAGCATCTTCAGCAGCAGAGAGAACAAATATCTCACTAACATCTCTTTTTATGAGCCCAGAGATCACACCAGCACTGTGCTGGGACAAGAGATTGAAGTCTCTGCACAGGCTGCAGTCAGAGCAGTGAAGACTCGGAAATAACAGGGAGGAGGGAGCTAAAAGTACCAGGCACAGAGTAGACGAAAGATAACAGCAGGGCTAAAAAACCACAGAAATAATCAAAATAGTGAGCAAGCACAGGTAGCAACACAAATATAAGATGAAAACTCAGAAGTAGGGCAAAGGAAGAAAGCCCAAAGCTTAAAATTTGGGATAATTTCTGTTTGCAGTTCTTCACATCCCATTAGAGACAAAACCAGCTGCTTTAAAAGTCCCTTAAATCATTTGTGGATACAGTATGCTGTAAGTTCACTATAAAATTCCCTCATGAAAGGAAAACAATCGTTAACTCCTAAATTAAGCAATAGCAAACATCCTGATTCAACTGAAAAATTAACTTGTGAAAAATTATGCAACTGAATTTGAGATGATGGTTCATAATCACAACACAGGAAAAACATTTAATCTGGAAAAGAAAGTTTACTTTGGCTACAGCTGTGAACTGCCATAACACAAAAGGCTATCAGACCATCTCAAGTTCACATTCCAGGGTATTTCCCTCAAGAAAAGTGAAGAGTGTTTACATTTTTAAGAGATGAAACTGCTAATCTTATTCAGCTCATCATTTAGTTTAATAAACTACAATGGCAAGATGTTGACACTCTTGGAAATATGCTGACTCCCTAACAAGGAAGAGACTGCTGCTGCTCATGTTCTTTTCAGCAAGAAAGAAAGAGCAAGTAAAAAGAAGTGAAAAAGGTAGCAATCATGTTAAGATCAAAGCTTCCTTATGCTGTCCCCACAGATCCAGAACACCTGTAATGCACACTACCTTCTTTGGCAGCAGGCCTGGACAAACAGTGAGCTTCTGCCTTGTATAAGCAGATACTGAGCATTAAATCAGTTCAGGCCTGCAGCCAACTATCTCTGCTGTAAGTACTTCTCACTTCAATAGCAATTACAGATTTACTTTAAGAACAGAGTTAGGATTCAACCTCCTTGTGAGAATTACTACTACTTGCATTTTACAAACTGTGAACTTTTAGTCTTCAGTGATTTGCTGCTGCTGCCCTGTGTTGTCAGACAGATTCCAGATGTAACTGATATTGCAAATAAAAGACATGCTAGGGACAATGTGGGCCCCCTCCAGAAGCTATCAGGAGAACTGGCTACCCTGGATTTGGAGAAGGCTGAGGTTCTTAATCACTTCTTTGCCTCAGT
>JANRGW010049229.1:0-21858 GCA_024733675.1 Psilopsiagon aymara
CAGGAGCAGAGGGAAGAAAAAGGGGGAAGTGAGTGAACAAACTGCGTGGCTGTTTTATGGCTTAAACCACGACATGTGCAGACAAAAATGTAATCAGACATATCCTTGTCTCCAAATTCAGTGCTGCAAGCAAGGTATTTATGCCTGCGCTGTTTCTCAAATGTAGCAAGAACATCAAGGTTTTTGGGCTGTTTATGCAGAAAGGAGTTGTAGCATCTAACTGGGCAAATGCCCCTTTATCTCTTGTGTTGGGACCTACATGGTATATCGCACCACAAAAATGCTCAATATGTGCAACTGTGATAAGCACACCTTTAGACCTTTACTCCTATGGGCTAGATTAACTGCATAAAAGATCTGGGTGAATTTGGAATTTGAGGGTCTCTAAGTGCTTCAGAAGTGGCACAGTTCTACTAAGGAGTACAGAGAACTTGTCTGTCTCTTAGAAGTAAGCTTGTGCTTGTTAGGCTCTTGAAGGTGGAATGAAAAATAGAGAAAGAATGGAATGTATAAAATCTGGCTCGTAGATCAGATAACTAGCTCCAAAGTTAAGCTTGCTAGCAGGCTGTGTTATTTCAAGAGACTAATTAAATGAAGTAGAAATGAACAGCAGGATGTAATTCTATTGATATGTTAATTCATATTTATGTATGTATTTTAAATGCCAGGGTAAGAATCTTTTGCACAGGTATCTCTAGAAGTCAATTTAGGCTTGAAATTGATTCCACTCTTGCAAATTAACTTTGCACACTTTATTTTTCTGTGCATTTTATGCAACAGATGAATGGGATTTAAACTAGATATGCATTATGTCCATAGATTTGTTTTCCCCCTTTTTATATTTGCTGCTTTGTTGTTGGAAGATAGGAATTGGTTCTGCATAGCAGAGTAAAATAGTTCCAAAATATATCTATTTTTATATGGACTGCTGCAGTGTTTGTAAGTTCAGATATGTTTGCCAGACTTTCAGTGATTCATGATTTTAGATGATTGATTATCCTAACCTTCATGTGGGTTATTTCTTTTCCTCTAAAGTCCTATTTCTTTATTTTCAACATTAAAATCTTTCTTTCCTGTTAGACTTGAATTAGGAAACGGAGCAATCTGATTTTGCCTATTTCTTCTAGATTTGCTGAATAAAACAATCCAGATCACCTGTTTAGTATCAGCAACATCATGGCATTTAGCCTGCTGTGATGATAGATCTTCCTAAACCCACTAAAAATCCCACAGTATAACTGTTAAGTCAGTTGCCTGTAGCTGGTTGGGTTTCTTGCCAGCTTAGTGATCAATTGCACTTCTAGAGCTTGTACATCAAGAGTTAAGAACTCTGCAGGAGCTTCAGTGTAGGACTAGGCATCAACAATCTGTCTTTCTCTTCCTGCCCTCTAAGAAAGGGGGAGGGAAAATTTCTGTCATTCAGGTTTTCTCTCTGTAGCAGACTTGGCACTTCGTTTATTTGCACCCAGTTGATATTTGAAAGGTTTCCTTTGCAGAATGTATCTGGAAGCTTTTCTTCCCTTCCAAGCTTAGATTTAGTAAATGCTAATGATTTTCATGTGAGAGAAGGGTTTGCTATGTTTTGTCCTTTCTCCTTCCCAATCTGCCAGTGAGAAAGTAAGACACTCAATGTTCTTTGAGTTTTTTTTCCTGGAGATTTGCTTGATAAGGATTTTACCATTTTAACTCACTTGAGTAGCTGTGCAATAAGCTCACTGTTTGGGTGAGCTTATTTTCTTTTTTCTTTCCTGGAGCAGACACTAAAGAATACAAGCTGTGTATTGTGGAAAAAGTACTTAGAAAAAACCCACCAACAAAGCTACCTTATAATGTGATTAAAGAAACTCTATTCTTAGCTCATTTACTGCACTGATTGACATGAATGCTTTGGAAAATTTATGTACGGTCAAGACTGATGATATGAATTTAGTGTTCTAAAGTATTTAAAAGAACTAAAGGCCTGCAAAGATCCTGAAAATTTGGGAAAGAATACTGGAGTTCAAACAATTCCTCTTTTTGTATTAAATGCATTTTGAATAATACTCCCTTTGAATGATACTTTTTGGGAAGGTTTATAATGTAATTCTAGTTGATGGTTCACATTTTAAGTTCAGACTGTACTTTTGCTATAATAAGATTTTATTCTTGTTTTTCACCTAATTTACAAGAACAGGGACTAGTCTATTGCATAGGATGCTGGTTTAAAGCTCTACAGAAACAATATGAATATTAGGAGACGTGTGGTAAGATAGAATCAAAGTGCTCATTCCTCAGAAGAAACAAGCTGAAACTAGGAATTAATAAATGCTTTTTTCTTATAGATACTCAAAACAATACAAGATATGGATGGATATTTAAAGTAATGGGTGCAAAGTAACAAAAATTTTGAAGTACTTAATTTGGCTCTGCAAGGATTTGTGTTTAATAGGCCTCTGATCAGCCTGCAAATACTTGTGCTTGCTTCCTCTGACTGGCTTCCACATGGCTAGGATGCCAGGCACGCATCAGAGGTGGTGAAACTTTTCCAGCATTCCTAAAGCTCTAGCTGTGGTTTGAGCTGAGAAGTGCCTTAGAGCTTGGAGAAAGGGATTTCAAACTTTCTAATATAATACTCTTGGTTTTTTTAACCTAAGACAAGTCGATGGTGAAGATCAGTATGTAAGCATGTATAAAATTCTAGTTCAGCCCTTTGGAATTGGTAGTTTAATTTTTCAGGTTAAGAAGTATTCAATGAGTGCCAGCATTTAATGTATTTGTGAGACTGCAGTTTAAGATAGGAATTGTTCTTCCATTTTTGAAGGGGTTGCGAAGAATGCAACAAGTATTCCCCATAAAAATGAAGAATTTAGAATAAATGCAAAGCTAGCGATTTAGTTAAACCTAGTGAGATCTGAATTCAGCTGAAATCTTGATTCTGGGTTTCTTCAAAATGATTGAAGTAATGAGGTGGGCTGTATTAGGATTTTGTTTTACTGGATTAATACGTTCATTGAGCAGTTCTTCAAATGCACAAATATTGTGCAGCGCCTTCTATTTTGCATTCCATGTTTTAAGCCAACACTTGAAATGTAGTAATCCATTATTTGTAAAACAAGAGGGTGTTTTTATGGTAACATTCAAACAAATCATATAATAATTTCAATTCCAGCTTCACATTTGTGTTTCTATCAAAAGCTTTGGTTAGGATAAAGAGTATTGCCAGCACTAGGTTTGCTACTATTTTCAGAAAAAACAAGTGTAGAACTGTGAGAAAATGATAGCCCAATTGCACAAGAGTATTCTAACATGAATGAGGTATATTTTGTTTGTACTAAGTAGTTCAAACCCAGTTATTTACAGTGCATTTGTAAACTTGCTTGACAGTAGTTACTCTTGCAAGAAATAATATTAAGTCATAACTTTATCAGAAACGGATGAAATCAAATCAAAACAGGCAGAATACCAATTTGTTGAAGCTTATTGTAGCTTCAGGAATCATAGAATTGTAGAATGGTTTTGGTTGGAAGGGACCTTAAAGTCATCTAGTTCCCACCTGGTTCTGTTTTCTGCACATGGACATCATGAGCACTGAGAGGTGGAAAAAAAATGAAGTAGTAGAGAGCAGTTCTTGAGGTGTAAAAAACCCAACCAATCAAACCATAATAGAAGAATAGGTTGCTGTGCTAGATAGAGCAAAGGACTTCAGATGGTACTCATCTTCCAAAAAAAAAAAAAAAAAAGCCCACCCAAAAAAACCCCAAAAAAACAAAACAAAACAAAAAAAAAAAAAACAGCCAAAAGGGGGAAAAAAAAACCCCAAAACCAAACACTGTAGAAATAATACAAGTATCAAAATTATTGGTATGCAATGCATGGCTTAAAATGTTGTCTCGCCAGTATGCTGAATGTTAATGCTTATTACACACTGCTTAACCTGAGGCACTGAAATGGCTGGACTAGATTTCTACACTGACCTGCATGGTGCTTTTCACCATCATTATCTGTTGTGCTGAAGTTTATGTAACTGCACTTGGAAGTGTGTAATTCTCTGCTTCTGGACCAGTGATGCCATGTCTGAAAGGATTAAAATGAAAGCCTCCTCTTCTTGCTCAAGATCTTAAATGGAATATATTTGTGCTGTAACTCTTCATGTGACAAGTAAAATGTGAAGTTAAAACTAACTTTCTGTAACAGTGCAGTAAGTCAGCAAGCACTTGCTGGTTGCTTCCTGACTAGAAATTCATATATAGCCCATTAGAATATATACGTATATAGCCCCATGGAATATGGGGCTGTTGCTTCAAAGTCCTGAAAATGTTTTATTCCAGTCTTAATACTTTATGTAAGTGCATATCCCAAGAATAGGTATATATTAGGAAATGCAGTGTGTGTGTAGAGGCACAGATCTGGGGAGGTTGCTTTGGTTTTAATTCCCTGTTGTAAATGGAAGAACAGTGGAGTATAGTCTTCTGCTGTTTTTTCTGATGGGCTGTCTGATCCCAAAGAACTTCTGTCTGAACACCTAATGTTATTTGCCAAGTCTCCTACTTATGCATTATACAGTTTTCTCATGGACAGCTGTCACTTTCCTTTTGGATTGTAGGAATTGTGTACCTGTATTTAGTTCATGTTGAAGAATATAAACTTCAGAAGTAGTAATTGGTTTGTATGAAGACTGAAGTATGAAGATCCTTTTGCTTGTGGTAGGTTTTGCTACAGAGCTTATCTTCAGAGGGTAGCTACAGTAGAACTTTGGATTACAGTCCTCAGTATTAAAACTTGGGGACTTTCAGTAATGCTTCTCTTCCATTCTGTAATCTCTTAATGGCAGCTATTTCTATGCAGCATCTTATTCCCAAAGTAGTAAAGATGCTGCACATGTAGCTGCCATTAAGAGATTACAGCTTTTAGGAGCTGTTGTTGCTTATCAGGCTCTGTTCCCCAAGCTGAATTTGTTTTTCCTAACTTTCAGTTTCTTAATTTGCTGTTGGTGTAAAGCAGAAAGACTATTTGCTTCTTCTTTGAACCATCTTAGTTCTGGAAAGACTTGGACGCTGTTTGCTGTCATTTTAGCTCACTCAATGGCTTATTCCACAACAGAGACTTTATATGTGCAATGATTTTAATATACCACATTACATGTTCAGTCTAGCTCCTGTGGTTGTAAAAAACCCTTATCTTGATTTTTTGTTTTTGCTTTTGTTTGACAGCAATAGTTGAAAGCTTCAGCAGAATCTAATATTTTACATATGAAATCCATTGTCCTTAATTCTCTAGCTTTCTTCCAAGAAAATAAACTATATGTAAGCCTTTAATTTTTCTAGATTTGGTTCTGATTGTAAGTTATTAGCACTACTTATTTTAACTAAGCCTGTTCCTTAGTTATCATAACTGTCTTTGAATATATCATGCTGTTTATAGAGTAGACTCTGCAAAGTAACTTCTATTTTATTGTAGATTCTTTGCAATTAGGATTGGTCTTGCTTATTTTGATTTCCTTATGGAGTAAGAAAGCGAAGAACTGAATGTCTCAGCTTCCTGATTTACTTGGCATGCTGCCACTGTCCATGAAGAATATGCTTATCACTAATCAGGTTTGTTTCATAAACTTGTAAATTTAATGATACTACAAAAAAATCTTAAATGGTACATGTAAATGCCCCTTAGGAAATGCCTTTTCTGTATTTAATTTAAAAATGTAATTAATGTACCTAAAGCATGCTAGCTTCTCTCATAACAATTTTTGTTATGGAATCATATTTTTAACAGACACTAATAATCTCAACCTGGCTGGAGATCAGAAGTAACCTGCTAATCAAGAATTCTTGGGAGAAGTAATTCAGTTATAAAATCTGTTCAATGGCAGGTTTCCAGGCTGGGTAGCTTCCCCTAGTTTGAAATATTTGATCAGTAGCTCAACTTTGGACCCGTCCTTGCTGCTAAGTAGACTAAAAATGTTTAACAGAATCTGATATTGCTATGTGGAAAGCCTGTAAGTTCAGCTTCTGTTTCTTTGTAAACAGAAACTTGTGATGCAGGTCAGATTTTCTGAGTGATGATGGAATGACCAGGACTCTAAAAGCCTCTTAATGTTTTATCCATCAAACTCTGAAAATGCCAGCTGTCCTGCCCAACAGCCTGCTTTAGAACAACGGTGTGTTTCCCTTACTGACAAGTCTAAATGAACTGTGTGGAAAAGGAAATATCTGGATCTCTTAAGTTTTGACATAGCTTTGTGAATATCAAGAGTTAAAACTATATTGCTGATCAAAGATATTCGAGGGCATAGCTAGTTAGACAATCTCTGTTTATAACCTTAAATATAATCATTACAAGTGACTCATTTTGCTTAAAAACTGTAATTTTGCCTCAGTGTCTTGACAGAGCTGTGTAAAATAAGAAGTAATTGCTTGGTGGAATGTACGAACTGAAATATTTCCTGGAAACCAACTTTTTAGGTCTATAAATTGCTTGGGAGAAATTAAAAACAAATCTTTAAATATTATTTGAGCTTTTTAACATTAGGGTCAGAAATAAAACAAGTCCGACAATATGATAGTTGTATTGTTACCTCAAGGTGAACTTCAGCATCATGATCTGTTGTACTGTAAATGCTAAGCAGCTGATTAATGACACTTAGGGCAAATCAACCTGGAGCTAGACAGCATATTGAATTTTCCTAGATTTTGAAGAGATATTGATGTAACTAATAGCCAATACGTGTTACTTCATGTTGTAAACTAAATGAATATGAGAGTGAAACAGTTCACTTTTCCACAATAGTAAGATTTGAAGTTACACTGTGCACATGAGTAGTGTATACTCAAAATGCTGTTGTAGCGATATTTCCACAGGCTTTTTTACCCTGTTTAAACGCTTCAAAATTGGTTTAAGGTAAGCTCTTTGGAAATGAAATAACTCTTACTTTCTGCCCTCTGTATTTATGTATACTATGTAACATGCTATGGTGCTGTTAGTTTGCCAAGCACCATCATTTGAAATATCATGGATCATTAAAATGTAACTTTCTAATCTGAATTACAATTTCAGTTGTGATTATGATGGTAGCCCACTTCTTAGGTAAGCATTGGTTGGTTATAATATTTATTAATGTGGAATATAAAAAGCTGCCTTGATTGTAGCAAGTAGTGTACTATTTGCTATGCAACTGCTTTAAACAACTTGAATGCCTGTCTTCCTAGGGTACTTGCTAGAGTAATTAAAAGTATGGATAAAAATTTCAGAACAAACTTTTGACTTCTTGGCTTTACTGTTTATTTAAGCTTATTTAATGTCTTACTTCTGCATTCTAGTTGATCTTGGCACATTATAGACCTTTGATACTGGAAATAAACCGAGGAAAAGCACTGTTATTAAAAACCTTTCTAACATGATTTTCAGTATTTATAAGAAAGAACAAGCAATCTTAGCTTTTATCATTTGTTTTTGGCTGAGGCATGCTTTGAGGTTATTAGCTTGTATTCGTAAGGAAGCTTTTTATTGTGTGCATTGAAGAGCGAGTTTATTTTAGTCTGCCCTTGACAAATTAATGTTTGTTTTAAAGGAAGGATTCTTGCAGGAAGTCAGTGGCTCTACAAATAATGATTCTAGAAACAAATGAAATCTCTTTAGATTTGAGGCATTATTCAATTTTTATAGACTTAGAGAGGGAGGGGAGGGAAGGGGGTCAAAGTCTAGTAAACATAGCCTTTCCTTGGCTTTGAAGGAGGCTAAATAATCCTCTTGCATTATCTGTGTATCTTAAACTGTTCAGGAATTTCTATATTACATTTAAAACATAGCCTAATGTTAGGAGCTTCAAAAACTACCTTGTTGCCTCGTAGTTGTCTCAATTTTTCCTGAAAGTTTTAAGCCTCAAACCTTAGTTTGTCACTTGAAACAAAATAAAAAATTTAAGAAGCCTTCTAACTTTGGCCCTCTAATGATCAGAGGGGCATTTTTGCTATTGCCTGCTTAGGCCTTCACTGAATGCATGCAAAGCTTGAAATTAAAAAAGCAAGCCAACCACAACAATAAAAAAACCCAAACAAAAAACCCAACAAAAACCCCAAACTTCAAGTACCATCGTAGTTTTAGGAATGTTTTCCTACAGCTTGGAGATATATGTACATGTGATGCCATTTCTTGTGCGTGTTGTATATACTTACTTGTCTTATTTAGATAATTGTGTGTTAGGACACATAATAATGCAGTGGTAGTGAAAACTGTGTACCTGGTACTGTTTCCAGTACTTCTAGGAAACCATGAAAAAGATTCAGCTCTAAATTAGGTACCTGACTAAATTATTTCTGTGCATAATTACACTAAACCAGAAAGTATAGATTTGTAATACTGAGATATATAAGATCTAATCAATGAACAGATGAATATTCAATAGAAACATTTTTAAAATAAATGCAAGAAATGTTATTGATCCTTCTAAATATGTGGGTTTTTTTTTTTCTTTAATAGCATCCTTTTTGAACAGCAGTGAGGTTTTTTTTGAGTTATGTGTTCAACCTCTTCCATTTAAGTCTGTGTCTTTGAGGTAATGAACAAGGCATGACTAATTTTTAGCAATTTCAGCTTGGGACCATGTTCTGGAGGGCTGAAATACTTAGATGCTGATTTTAATCAGCCTGTCCATTGCCTAATGTTGCAATTACAGAAAGTCTTGGGCTTAGCTCTCTTACTCCTGTCACACTGCATCTGTATTATTTTTGTAAGCTAGGCAACAGTTTCTAGTTCTCCTCACTCTTAAACCAACCCCAAATACAAGTCTATGCAAGTCTTGCTGCAAAGTCTGTGTAAAACCTAATTATAACCAAGTCTTCATTCACTGCTGTTAAATGTGGCTGGGGCAGAATAAATAGCTTCTGTCCATCACTGAAGCTAGTATATCTGGGCATGCTGAAACTGGCTGACTGTGTCAAATACTGTGCTGCTTATTCAAATCAAGTTAATTATACAAGTGCCTGTGGAGCAGAAATACGAAAAAAAATCATGATTTTTTTAAAGAAATCATTCTTTAGTATGAATATGGACATCAAGTTATAGAATATTTAGGGTTGAAAAGGACCTTAAGATCATCTAGTTCCAGCCGCCATGCCATGGGCAGGGACACCTCCCAATAAACCATGCCATCCAAGTCTCTGTCCAATCCGGCCTTGATGCCAGGGATGGAGCATTCACAACTTCCCTGGGCAACCCATTCCAGTGCCTCACCTCTCTAACAGTAAAGAATTTCTTCCTCATATCCAATCTGAACTTCCCCTGTTTAAGTTTTAACCCATTAGCCCTTGTTCTATCACTACAGTCCCTAATGAATAGTCCCTCCCCAGCATCCCTATAGGTCCCCTTCAGATACTGGAAGGCTGCTATGAGGTCTGCACGCAGCGTTCTCTTCTCCAGGCTGAACAGCTCCGACTTTCTCATCCTGTCTTCATACAGGGGCTGCTCCAGTCCCATGATCATCCTCATGGCCCTCCTCTGGACTTGTTCCATCAGTTCCATGTCCTTTTTCTGTTGAGGACACCAGAGCTACACACAATACTCCAAGTGAAGTCTCAGGAGAGCAGAGTAGAGGGGCAGTTTCATCTCCTTCGACCTATCTGTTGATGCAGCCTTGCGCACAGTTGGCTTTCTGGGCTGCAAGCGCACACTGCCAGCTCATGTTTATTTTTCCATCGACAAAAACTGCGAAGTCCTTCTCCTTGGGCTGCTCTCAATCTCTTCTCTGCCCAACCTGCAGCTGTGCCTGGGATTGCTCTGACCCAGATGAAGGACCTTGCACTTGGCATGGTTAAACTTCATCAGGTTGTCATCAGCCCACCTCACAAGCGTGTCAAGGTCCCTCTGGATGGCATTTCTTCCCTCCAATATATCAATCGAACCACTCAGCTTGGTGTCATCAGCCAACTTGCTGAGGGCACACTCAATCCCACTGTCCATGTCACTGACCAAGATGTTTTACAAGACCGGTCCCAACACCAATCCCTGTGGGACACCACTCATTACTGGCCTCCAGCTGGACATTGAGCACAACTCTTTGTGTGCAGCCATCCAGCCAGTTCTTTATCCACTGAGGGGTCCACCTATCAAATTGATGTCTCTCCAATTTAGAGACAAGGATGTCCTGTGGGACAGTGTCGAACGCTTTGCACAAGTCCAAGTAGATGACATCAACTGCTCTACCCCTGTCCATCAGTTCTATAGCCCCATCATAGAAGGCCACCAGATTGGTCAGGCAGGATTTCCCCTTAGTGAAGCCATGCTGACTGTCACCAAGCACCTTGCTGGTTTTTATGTGCCTCAGCATGCATTTCAGGAGAATCTGCTCCAAAAAAAAATGGAAAATATGGTCATTTTTAATAGGGTTTGGCAGAGCTTTTCTGTAGTGTACTTCAGAACTTGATGACAAATGCATACGTATTTATCCCCAAATGCGTCCTTTGAAACTGCAACAACATGATTTATAGGTTTGTCTGATATTCACTTTTAAAGTGCTGTATTTGCATTGATGTATGAAAACTGTAGGATGTATTTGAGAAAATATGGTAAAAATAGCTTCAAAGGAATGTTAATATGTCAAACAAATCATGCTTTTGAAATGTCTGAATGACCTCTATCAGATATTGTTCACTATTTACTGATAATACCAGAAACTATTACGTCTGAAAGAACAATTTGGAAAATGCATCTCTTAAATAGGAATTGTAGCAACTCTGATTTGTCTTTTTTTCTTCTTTCTAGAAGAGGTGGATAAAACCTATTAGAGTAATTAAGATAATCTGTCTATTTCATATCTGATACATGATAGTAAGTGACAGCTCATTGCCTGGCACTTTTTTCTCTACCTTATTGGGAACCATTCTGCATTTTTCCTTCTCCATGCCCCCAGTAACTATCCTTAATTTTCTTGAAATTTTTGCATTTTTACATATATTTGTATACCTGATCCCTGATAATTTGTACTGTTACTGTTTATCTTGGAATTTTGTCTACCTATTTACAAGATAATAGTTAGTTGTCCTTATATTAATTACTTCTCAGTCTGATTCATTTTCTTTAGTCCCTTCTCTGCTGAAGCCTGTGAGTGGGAGTTGTTATTAATGTTTTCTGATAGTTTGTGTCTGTACTTCAGAAATACATTGTCAGATGTCGCACTCAAATATGGTGGCTAATGAGTGATTTCCATGCTATGTAGCTTGTATGTTATGGTCAACATTATCTTGGGTATTATACACTGTCTTGGTTATTATACACTGTCCTGTGTAATCAGGGTGAAGGATAACTATGATGAAGTGGGCAGGACTGGAGTAGTGTGGCAATGGTGTGGTCCCTTATTGTGGTATCTCTTGGTACTGATAGCTGAAAGAAGACATTGTAGTTTGTCATTTGTGAAAATTAGCTATCTTCTGACATTCCTGTAGTGATTACTTTGATTCTTATATCAGTGTTTTCCTTGCCTTTATCTGTCTAAACTGATTTTCCAGCTCTGGCTTGTACTTAAGCAAACTGGATTTCAATTTTTACGTGTTCTGAGTTTCTGTAGCCACTTGATTGCTAGTGTCAGGCATGTAAATAGCTTCTATTATTTGACTGTTATTGGTAATTATTCTGTGGGTCCTTAACATGTAAACCTAGGCTGTATTTCGAAGTACATTTTTGTATCTCTACATATAATCTAAATGGACATTTTCCTTGTTAGAACTTGATACTGTGAAGCAAAAAAACAAAGCTCACAAGTGTTCTTTTGCATTGTCAGAGTCTGCCTGCAAACCTAGGAGGCTGTCCATAGAGCATGCAGACACTTTCTGAAGTGGTTTTGAGATTTCTCCTTGGTTACAGGTGACTAAAGGACTCCTATGCACATGTTCATAATACTTAACAACTCCAGATGAATCTTTACTACTCTTGTGATGGAGGGAACAGGCTTTTGGAATGACATAAGAAAATCAAGGGTGGTGGATTGGTGTGTCTATATCTCCAAACCAATTTTTTCATTATTATTTTTTTTATGTGCTTTCCTGTCCCCTTGATTTTGCCACTTTTTCACTTATTTTCTGTGAATGCTTTAATCCCCTCTTTCAAGACAGGAATAGGAGCTTTATTATTCTTGGGGGAGAAAGTGAGCTAATGAGGCATGAAAAGAAAAGTACACTTTTTCCAGACTTCAGGGGCAGCTATCTTCCACACAGCTCTCAATGTAAATTGTTCTTAATGCTGGCAAATGGATGGCTTTCTGAATCATCCATAAGAAATCTGATATCTGGAGTTATTTTTCTGTTCTTCCTAGGTCTTTAGACTTTCTCATTCTCTGCCAATGAAAACATTTGTGATAATGAATAATTCGATAATGTCATACAGACCTAAGTAGGCCTGTTCTCTCCTTTCAGCTTTCAGGATGGAGAAGGAAGAATCAGAAATTAGCTTTCTCCTTGATGAGCTTCCCTTTGTGTAACTGTTTTGTGTATCAGCTACACCTGATACTTCATTCTAGAATCAAATTATGTCTCATGTTAATGTGTTGTCTTACAATCAGCCAGTTCAGGTGATTGATCCAGTTTTGTCAAGAGGCATACACAGAAATAAGTTGTCTAAATGCTACACATTGTCCAAAGCCAACAGAAGTTTCTGCTGCAGTCAATGTAGTAAATGTAAACAGTCTTTAAGTTTGGAGCTACTGTGTAGTTTGTTTTTTTTAGGCAGTGGAGTATTTACAAAACAAGCTTTCTAGCTTAAACCTCATTGCTGTAGTTATTGTGTACACTCCTTTTTTTTTGCAGTGGGAAGATATCTCTCCCCCCCCCCCCCCCTTGAGATCGAATAAAGTGGTTTTTGAGGACCTTCATACTTGAATAGGTACAAACTTTGACTTGGTCAAAGTTTCACCAGAAACTGAAACACCTCAAAAGATGAGTGAGGATAGAATGGTGCTGGAATACAAATGTTCCAGCAAAAGAGCTGTTTGAGGTAGCAGGATGCTAGTAGCAGCTTATATCTTGAGTTTGCTTTTTATGTTCTTATTACTGTGTTAGAATTAATTAACAATTTTCTAGTCAGCAGTTTAATGTTTTTGCATGGAATCAGTGGATGCAGGCTTCAGGTTTTATTGATCAACTGTAGAATTGAAAACAAAAGAAATTTGATACAAGCCATGTTTTTATCATGACGGTTAAGCCTGTTACACTAACTTAAGAAAAAAACCCTGTGTTTGCCTTTTTTGTCTCCTGTTCTCGCCTTCAAAAAATTATCTCCAATCTTGTTTCAAGCACTTTGAGACTATTGCCAGTTTGTAACAAATAAATCATGCTGAAGCAGTCTTTTCCATAAAGTAGCATTAATTAATAGCTTATATTACTTAAAATAAATGCAATCATGAGAGCATACTGGAAATCTTAAAGGTAATGACCCAAGACATTATTACTTAGTACAGCTTTGCAGTTTATTCAAGAGTTTGAAAACTGTAGGAAATAGATTTTTGAGGTATGTGGTCAAAAACCTGTTAATTTTGGCCACTGTAGGATGGCCCTGATATATTTCATATCAGCTTGAATAAATTAACTGTGTTTAATATTAAACAGCCGAATATTGGTGGTGGTATGAAAACTTGAATTTGAAAAATTCTTGATGAAGTAAAAAACTCAAACTGCATTGAAGTACCTATTGTATTATTGGGTAAGGACGCCATCTTCCTAAATGTCACCAGCAAATTTGAGATGATTTAAAGGAGGTGAGCTAATAACAAAAAGACAGAGGAGAAAGGTAATAAAGTCTCAGTTGTCATGATAGTCCTGGATTGAAGCTTACTGTAAATGAAGGTTTAGAACACATATTATTTCCTGAAAGCTTTGGAAGTACATTCAGCTTTACTAATCTGAATCCCACTTTTACTTCTGAATTTATAGTTTTTAGGCTATTGGACTCTTTCTTGCAGGTGACTTCAGATTATTAGAACACAATTAATTTGAAAGCCTGGGTTTGGGTGATATTTTTCTCTAGTTCTTTTCTGATGATGATTTGTAATTCCCATGCATGGCTATTCAGTGGTATTCTGCCCCGGTGATTTTGGGGGCTTCTTCAGGAGCAATTGAACAAATAGATTATTACAGTCTCTGTGCTTATACTAAACCTGCAATGTTATAGTACTTTCTGTAGACTGAATCTTGGCTCAAAATTCACAGTAGTGTTTAATTTCCTTTCACCCAAATAAAGGATTGAAAGTAGATCCTACAACATGGCTGCCATATAGAAAGGAAGTGACCAGAACCCTAAAGCTGCTGTTTCTGTGGAATCTCACTGCTCTGCTGACCTTACAAAATATTGAACACTGTCCTTTCCGCTTAGAGCAGTACACCTGAAATCATAATCTCCCCTGTGTTGTAGAAACAGGACAGTACCTGAGTAAGATCACTGAAGACTTGCAATGGAATCTCCTGTGGTAGTTTGTACTGGAAAGCAACATTTGAGGCTGATAAAATGGCTTTTATCTCTAAAATTACTGCTAGATCCTTTTCATGATCGTGCTGGATGTGCTTGCAGTGCTGCCACAAGATTTGTCTGGACTTTCAGTGTGCCTACCCTAGGCTGTGATTTTTGTTTTTTTCTCCCTCTTCCCTGGGGCTGCTATTCTCCTGCATTCCTCCAAGGACCTGTTACTTTTGAATGGGCTCTCTTGCCTGTAACCTTTTTCTTGAGGTTCAAATATTTATCAGAGCAGAATAACACAATGTGACATATTGAGCCAAAGCACTCTACAAAAAAAAAAAAAAAAAAAAATCATGAATGATTATACATGTCTTGTAACTTCAAATAGCAATGAGGGAAATAAGTGAATCCTCACCAAGGACACACGTCTCAGACTTCCTGCCAGCAAAGGAAAAATCTTGGGCATACATATCACGAAATAGTAATGAAATGGCAGTGACCTTATTGGCCACATTGTGGTAAATAGCTCCACTGTGCTGGAGGAGGAAGGCAAGAAGAAAGCCAAAAGATGCTTGCTTACACTAAGAGTAGGGAATGAAGAGAAGTAGTGAAAAGAAATGTCATAGCACAGAAATACAGATGAAGCTTTGATGGTCCTTGTGCTCCTGTATTTCTGTGCAGCTGCAACTTTGCAGTAGAACACTTGTCTGTATGTAGACCCCTGAACTGAATCATGTTCAAGGTGGGATTGATTTAATAAGACAGTGCAGAAAACTAAACAACATCTGCAAGACTGAAGCCATTCTAAAGTATATTGTTCTTTTTGCTGGTAATGACACAAAGCAAATAATGTGAGGAACCAGTGAAATACTTCATACTGTTACACATACCAGTACAGGCTTTTCACTGCTGGTGTGTGGGATCAAAAGATATTTCCTTCAAGCTCAGAAGTTTCTTTCATGCTTCCTGAAGGGGTGAATGCCAGAAGCTTTCTCAAATTTCTAGGTCCTTTGCTTTTTTATCACAAAATAATGTGAACAATGCTCTCATAATATCTGAATTAAAAAAAAAAAAGAAAACTAATAAGTAGCAGAAATACAAGAATAAGTTAGTGTAATAGTCTTATTTGTGTGGGATACTCTGTTGTCTTAAAGGTACAAGATACTTTTTTGTCAGCATATATGAGTCGGATTTTTGAGTCAATGTGTCTCCTCGGAATTGATACTGATAATCTAGTAGAAATGGTGTTGAAATCTTTGTGCTTGTATCGTGTAGTTCTGTGCTGAAGCCTCACGGATGAGCATTAAGCAGTTTCCCATAAAGTAAATTGAATTTTAGAAATACTGCATCTATTCACTTCAGACGTCAGATTATTTCGTAATGCCAGTGGTAACTGCATTGCAAATGTAGTTTTAATGTTGGCAGAAACTGCTTCAATGAGAAACAAGCCTGTTGCATTTCTGCTTCATATGTTCTAGCCATCTCTTTCATAACTATTAATTCTCTACGGCTGAAGGACTTGCTGTGATAAATGCAGCCTGCTAGAAAAATGGAGTTCTGATATTTATCAGTTATTTCTGTTATTTTTCTATATGTCTATAATATAGAAAGAGGTGTCTGTTATCTAAAAAGAAAGGTGGCAAAAAGCTGGCTTTGTACTTAAGCTACTCAAGACATTGCACCTTTTATTTCAGTTTGCAGCTTTCCACTCAGATATTCCAGATTTATTGAGTATTATGAAAGCTCTTTCTCAAGCAATGTGTTTAATTAAACTGTCCATAGGCATTAAACAGTTATGTTGAAGACCTCTTAGAAAGTAAAGAAATCTAATTCCTCATCCTCAGTAACTTTTTAATTCCCTTCTTTCTACATTGAAGATATTGTTTCTTATTCCTATTCTGCATATAGAATTTTTAATGCTAAAGGCCAGTTTCTGAAATTTCCTCAGATAGTTTTAATAAGGTTTTTTTTAAAAAAGGCAAAACAAAACACAAAACCAAAAAAAACACCACTTGGCTATGCCAAGATATTTTAGAGGACACAATAATATGGTGGCGCTTTAAAACAAACAAAACAACCACACAAAAAATCAACAAAAGCCTAACAATTTGTTGGAACATTTGTGTTACGCATTACCTTTTGAGGGATAATGACATGGGAGAATTGCCAGGTTTTGAAAATAACATTCCTGACCTCTGGAATTTAACCAGATGCTTTAGAGATACTGTCATACATTGGAATTTAATGGGAGTGTCTACATGAGATTTAAAAGCCAAGGTTGCTGGCTCAAGATAACCAGCTAATTTCCATTAACATTCAGGACCATCTTTTTGTCCCAGATCTGTATGTATTCAGATGAATCCCTTCAAACTGAAATAATAGGGCAGTATGGCAGGATATGCATAGATATTTTGCCTTTAACACTGGTATCTGTTTAATCTTTATATCGTGATTCTAATACTTCTGAATTACAGTATTAGACTGCAAGTTAATATTGTATATGAAATGGGAATTTATCATGGTGTATTTATTTGATTCTTTGGTAATAAAGAAAACATTCTGCTGTACTTCTATTCCCTCCCAGTGTGAATTAAAATGTATTTGAATATAGGGCTCAATTGGGCTCTTCTGTGTGCCAAGAGAACACCATAGTTTCCATGCCAAAAGTAATTTTCACGTATACATTAAGTTTTAATAGTAGTGCCAAAACCCTAAAGATAATTACCCAGGGATTTGAGATTTACAGACCTTTTGGGTGCTTATATAGGAAGACATAGAGCCAAATAATTCATTATTGAATTATTAAAGTATCCAAACTCTATTGGCTTGAGTTTAGAATGGATGTCACCTAAATTGCTGTCTGAGGTATTTCTTAGCCAAGGAAAAGAATCAATTATAACTGTTCATCTGCCAGTTTGCTGAATTGAGCAATATGGAGATTCATTACTGTTCTAATTAATGCAAGACTTTTAAACATGTCAATTGGAGTGTCATACATCACCACATGGCAGACCTAGATCTAATGGATAACAAGACTGTAAGATCTTGTTACTAGTTTTCAATTGCTTTGCTAAACTTCTAATCACTTCCTGCATTTCCTGATCATGCTAGCTGCTGAATTTCTGCTTCAGGCTGGTTTGTGCTTTTGTGGGTGTGCTTTCAACATTAGGAGAAAAATATGAAGCATTCAGCTTCTGCAAGAGAAGTTGCAGTTGGGCTTCTTTCTTAATGATTAGATGAAGGGAATGCAACTGGGAGTATAAACTATATCTGGAACTAGAGATCAGTACTTATATGAGCATTCTCCTCTGAGCCCTTGTGTGGAACCCTAAGACACATCCATCCAACACCTTAAAAAAAAATAAATCCAACTGAACATAAACAGAATTGTAAGACAGTTTAAGTGCTTGACATGCAAAGATTTTTGTGTGACTTTATGCATGCCCTCATTCTGCTATAGGGGATAGTGTCATGGGTAACAAAAGCCAAAGCGCTTTTGGCTTACTAAAGACTGCATTGTGATGTGGGTGATGGTGGGAAGCACAAAAATGGAAGCCTGGGGCTTTTGGAATTGGGATATAAAAGAGAAATCTGCTTTGGGAGATAAAGAGCAGATGGGAGTAGTCCCTTTAAAGCAACTAAGTTTCTCCTCTCTAACAAAGATTCTGACAGTAACTTCTGAAGCAATCCTTGTTATGGGGGTGTAGCTTTGAAGCAGCATTTAAACTAATTCATAAGCTATTTTTCTTAATGTTAGTTTATGCAGCTTTGTCCTTCAAGATTGCCAGGTCTATTGTTTTTCTATTCATGGAAGGAAAGATTAATGTAAACCAACATAGCCCTATTTATTCAGTGCTTTCAAAACTATGTATATTATTAGTAAACCTGATTCCTGTCCTTTCAGAGTCTGTCAAGAATCACTACGGGTAATCAATTGTAGATCTAGCAGTAGGTTAAACCCTATTTTTTTAAAAGAGTGTAGGTGTTTTTAAAGTTCTTGGCTTCACATTTTAGAATATATTTAAATATAAAATAGTTTATGAAATCCTTGTTGCAGATTTAGAAAGATATTTGGAATGAAAATAATTATGATACTGTATTAATATTTATAACCTCTTTTTAGGATTTAAAGACCAGTTATGTAGGAGAGCCTTATACAATATGGTATGTCATGTAGAAATATATTTTTGTATGATGGAACCTACTCTTTCTTTTAGATCCTTTCTGTCGTTTGAGTTTCTGCATCTGATTAAATACCCAGAATAGGAGTATCTTTATAGGCTTAGATACCAACTTAATTACTAGCTTTTAACATGCAATCTGGTACTTTTATTAGCTTGGCATATAGAAAAGTTTAATGAGCTCTGTTTTGCACTATTGTGTTCTGGAAAATAGGTGGCAGTGGCTAGAGTGGGTGATGTTATTTTTCTGCTCATTTTCAAAAAATATTGGCTGAAGAAGCAAAGTTGGCTTTTTGAGAAAAATATTTTAATTATTGTTGTAAGGCATGCGCTATTTTCAGTTTAAGGATAAGTAGATATGGCTGGGAGTATGCTCGCCTTACTCTATATAGGTCATAATCAGAAATTATAATTTCTGATATATTAAGGCAGTTCATGAAGAACTGATGAACTGAGCTGGATTATTCCCTGTGTAATTTTATTGAATAACTTATTGGATTCTTTTTGCTGCAGCTCTACAGATTAATTCCCAGTGCTTTTAATGTCTTAAGATATACCTATTTTTGTTCCTTGGACATTGAGTGTAATGTAAAAAAGTCACAATCTTATTTTGAAGCACTTTTACCTATAACTGGCTTGCTTATACAGGGTTTTATTATTTTCAAGGTAAAGAGTTTGGTAAGTTGCTGCTTTGTCAAATTTGCAATAAAATTTTTAATTCATCTGACTCATCAAAATGCTAGTTTCTGTGTCTTTAGACTCAGTGTGCACTCCAAACTCTGTGTAACTTCATTTTGTTTCATTACCACAGATTATAGTCGTCCCTACAGTAGCAGAAAACTCTCTTTGGTGGAACTCTACACTGATTTAGTCTGACCCATACTGCCTTATTTTCTTTCTGAATTATTGCTTGAATGTCACCTGGAAATAGTCAATAATTAATAATGTAGTGATCTACTGGAGAAGTAGACCAGGTTATTCTTCATGTGTCTTCTGGATCAGCATTCCCACTGCCTAAGATGTGCCTCCCATGTGGAACATGGGGGAGTAACTGACTTTATCTCTTGGTGTTCATTTTTGTGACTTTCTAGAATTTGAACTCCCCTAGCAGCTGTTCATTTAAATTATGCTGCTTGAGATAAGGACCAGACAGGAAGGGAAGAAAGCTTCCAGCTGCTTTCTCTCAATCTCTCCCAAAAATATCTCATCAATTCTACGGTGTTTTCCAGATTAACCTGAATGCAGCTACAAGTCAGAGTATTTGTCCCAAAATTTGCTGTATTGCTAGGTGTGTCCATGCAGAACAGATATCAAAATTTTTAAGTAGCTCGGGTAAAAATATTTGTGGGAAACTACAAAGCTGCAACATGATAAAGGGAAATTCTGATCCAAATTGAAGTTTATTGTACAACACTCCAGTCTAGAGCTCAGGTTTGTAATACAACACATCAAACTCAGAATCCTGGCCTAGGTGCTTGAAAGATTGAAAAATATTAGGTATTAAATTGTGGACTGTTCTTGTAACAGTTTATTATTAACATGCTTCCCCCCCCCCTCCCCCATTTAGAATAGGAGAGAATTTTAGCTTATACTTCTCTTCACAAATGATTTATAGGCAGAGCAGGCAAAAAAAAATTCCTCAAAGCCTCCAAGCTATACCAAATAAGATGTAGGAGAGTTGCAGAAGAGAACACTACCAACAAATATTGACTTTGAGAATAAAAATCACTAAGCTTGTGTTGCAGAACATCACAAATTTATAGATGTCTTTCAGTACATGATGCATTGACTGAGTGTTTTTTCTTTTCCATTTTGAAAGGAGAGATGAAATAAAATATCCTGGCAGGTCTCTTAGTCATATCTGTTCATCTTCCTTCTTCATAATATCATTAAATAGTTGCAGACACTTTGAGGATGCAGATGTTTATTTTTTTCCTCCATTTTTCCATACCATAATGGAGACTCAGCACTTCTTCCAAAATACTGAGTAATGTGCAGTGCCTGAAGGAGATTTGTCCTTAGAAAGAGCATGTGTTCTTGTCAGATTCCTACAGACTTGTGGGTAAATGTCTGATATTTGATTAGTGTGGTATCTTGATGCAATAGTGCATTCTCTGGGACTGTCCTTACAAACTGTCTTTACCTGACTTGCATGAGACCCTGTGCAATTTTATTACTAGTGAATAAAGCTTTAAAGTGCTTCAGTCTGTAGAGAATTTAATCTTCTTTACTCCTATGTTCCTACAATCCCTACGTATTTCTGATATTTCACAGAAAGTTCTTAAATGCTGATGGTATCTCTGGGGATCTACAGCTACGTAGATAGCTGAAAGCAAACAACTCTGGCACTTTCTTGTGTTAAACTAGCTTCAATGACTCAGTTGCTGGCTAGCTCAGGTGAATCATGGTCCTTTCCAAGCCTAACTATTCTATGATTCTATGTATGACAAGGTCAGGAAGTTGAAAGTGCTGAATGCTGCTATTATTTCACTGGTATAGTAATTGAAGGAGAAGATCATGGTAATATAAAGGGTATTTGGAACTCTTTCTTCTGTTGATTGCCAAATAGTAGCCATATCTCACTTTCCATCCATTTTCATACCTGCAAGAATGGATAGCAGTGCAAACTCTATTTGATAACATCAATTTCTTTTGTTAGATGTCTTTTTGCATTCCACAGTGTCTTAGACTGTTCACTGTGGAATTTAATTTACAGCATCTCAAAACAGCTCAATGCTGTTAACTAGAGGCTGAGAGCTACGTTACTGAACACCTAACTCTTGTAACAGGGGAGAGCTCTGCAAAAGGGATTCTGGAATGATTCTACAATTTGCATGAGCAGTGGGAGCATGATGTTTGGACTCAGTTTATAGTGGAATTGAGCAGTTCGTGATTTTACACAGTGATTATATGTAGTAGATTACAAAATCCAGTGATGGAGATAAAAATGTAATCACAGGAAAATCTTTGACCAGCTGCAAATATAAATAAGGCTACAAAACCAGCACTTTTCAGATCTAGCTATAGCCATCTCTCTCAGCTCAGCTTCTTAATTCCTTGAAAAGGGGGGCTATAAGGATGCTGGGGATGGACTATTCATTAGGGACTGTAGTGTTAGCACAAGGGGTAACAGGTTAAAACTTAAACAGGATAAGTTTAGATTGGATATGAGGAAGAAATTCTTTACTGTACGGGTGGTGAGGCACTGGAATGGGTTGCCCAGGGAAGCTGTGAATGCTCCATCCCTGGCGGTGTTCAAGGCCAGGTT
>JANRGW010049232.1:0-14103 GCA_024733675.1 Psilopsiagon aymara
CCACAGCTTCTCTGGGCACCCTGTGCCAGCGCCTCAGCACCCTCACAGGGAAGAGCTTCTGCCTAAGAGCTCATCTCCATCTCCCCTCTGGCAGGTTAAAGCCATTCCCCCTTGTCCTGTCACTACTGTCTGGCCTGCCCTGTCCTTGATGGCCTCTGTATCCCTTGTGCAGCCATCCCTGCCATTACAGGGGGTCCCTGGGTGTGCTGGAGTATCCGTGTCCCTGCTGGGAGGAGCCAGGCTCACCCCCACTGCCCAGCATCCTCGGTGCTTCACCCCAGAGCACCTGGGGCTCTGGGCTGCTACCCATGGGATGTCAGCCGGACAGTACTGGCAGGCATGGGGCAGCATGGGCAGCCATGGACAGGCGCTGGGAGCTGCCCGCTGCCGTTCTGCAGAGTGCACGGGGCATGATGCAGCTGCGCGGTCGCACCAGCGAGCTGGAAGCTGAGCTGGCCGAGCAGCAGCACCTGAAGCAGCAGGCGCAGGATGAGAGCGAGTTCCTGCGCACAGAGCTGGAGGAGCTGAAGAAGCAGCGGGAGGACACGGAGAAGGCGCAGAGAAGCCTGACCGAGATCGAAAGTGAGCAGGGAGAGCCGGCACTCGGCTCGGGGTGAAGGTGAGCCATGGGCGGGAGTCCTGGTGCTTACCCCAGTGTCCCTGTGTGCGGGGCAGGGCGGGCACAGGCCAACGAGCAGCGCTACAGCAAGCTGAAGGAGAAGTATAGTGAACTGGTGCAGAACCATGCTGACCTGCTGCGGAAGGTGGGTTACCCGAACACACCCTGGTATCCCCTTTTCTCAGCCGTGCCCCTTGACACCAGGGGTTGCTGAGCTCCTCTGCCCTCACCAGAACGCAGAGGTGACCAAGCAGGTGACAGCAGCCAGGCAGGCTCAGGGGGATGTGGAGCGGGAGAAGAAGGAGCTGGAAGACTCCTTCCAGCGGGTGAGCGAGCAGGCTCAGAGGAAGGTGAGTGGGAACTGAGCAGGGGACATGCCAGGAAGGGCTGAGGGAGCTCCCCAGTGGGGCTCTGGTGCCAACCTCTCTTCTTGCTGGCAGTCTCAGGAGCAGGCAGAGGTGCTGGACACGCTGAAGAGGGAGCTGGCAGCCAGCAGACAGGAGCTGCAGGTCCTCCAGGGCACACTGGAGTCCAGCGCTCAGGTAAGAGTCCAAGGGTGGCCCTGCATGGTCTGCCTCCTGTCACAGTGCTTGCGTGAGGTGTCCCCATGCCAGAGACGTTAGCCACTGTTGGCCTACTCCCAGCAGGGAGATAACCAACTCCGTGTCTTCTCCTTCCCCACACCTAGGTGGATTTAATGCTTTGGGGCTGAGAAATGCAGGGAGTTAAAGATTTCTGGGTGCAAGGGCATGCTGAGCAACGGCCTCCAGCAGCAGGGATTGTTAAACCCCTGCCAGAGCAGGATCAGGGGAGGCAGCTGTGCCCACTGTAAAACTTTGGCAGGCTCGCTGCTGTGCCAGAGGGTGTTTCATGCTTGTGAAGCTCTGGAGGGCAGCAGGGGCTTCCATGCTCCTTACAGAAGGCAGAAGATGGCAAGAAAATGCATCAGGACAGGGATGGGGCAGAGCTGCAGCTGGCAGCCACTCCCTTTCATCCACTCCTCCATCAGGATGTTGGCAGTCAGCATAGCAGGGGGTTGCACTGATAAAAGTGAAAGGGCTCTCCAGGGATCCTTGGCTGGCCCCAGGTAAGGCCATTGGTGCTGCAGGGGTGCTGCCGGGGAGTGGTGATACAAAGCTGCAACCTGCACAGGCTGCAATGCACCAAGCAGGGACAGTTGGGGTGTCCCCAAGGCAGGACCGTGACCAGTCCCCAGCCTGGAGGGTTCACCCTCAGCTCAGCCCCTACTGCTTCTTGCCCATGCAGGCGGGAGCGGAGCAGAGCACGCGGATCGCTGGCCTGGAGGAGGAGAGGGACAGCCTGAGCCGGGCAGCGGAGCGGCATGGGGAGGAGGTGGCTGCCCTGCATGCTGAGCTGCAGCAGATGCGGGACAGGCTTGGCCGTGAGCAGGAGAGCAGTAAGATGGAGCTGGAGATGTTGCAGGCACAGCTGAGAGACAAGGTACTGCAGGAGCATCCCAGCATCTCCCTCTCTGCCTCGCTGTGGGGTCCAGCAGAGCTGGAGGCAGCAGCAGGGCATGGGGGTGATTCCCAGGCAGCATGGACTGGATTCCCAGTCCATGACCCCCGCTCTGGTTCAGCAGGAGAGCAGGGAGCAGGCGCTGCAGCAGCACGTGGCCGAGAAGCAGTTTGCCCTGCTGCAGGGCACTGCGCAAGAGGCCAAGCGGATGGTGCAGGATGCCCTCAGCCACCTGGAGGATCCTGCTCACATGGCCTGCACCGGATCGGCGGGTGAGTTCCTTGGGGGTTCGCCAACCCTGGCGTTGTCCCAGCCTGCTGCCACGCCAAGCCCCACTCTCTGCTGTCGTCTGGGCCATGCCAGCAGCACTCCCTGCGTTTGAGTCCAGCCTGCTGTCTGCCTGCAGATTGCCTCCTGTCCAGGACACTGGCAGCCTCCGAGTGCGTGGAGAGGCTGCAGGATGCACATGGCAAATATGTTTCCGACCACACAGGTGAGAGCCGGCAGCTGCGGGCAGGGGCTGGGCTGGGGGAAAGGGGTGGCTGCAGCACTTTTGGGCTGGGTGGCCCTCACCCACTGGGGCTGAAGTGTGTGCCCCTGTCCCACTGCAGCCGTTGGCTCCCTGCTGCCCTGCCTAGCCCTGTTTGCCCACGTCGTCAGTGACACCCTCCTGCAGGGCAGCGCAACCTCCCACCTCGCCCCCATGGAGCCCGCTGACCGTGAGTGCTGCCGACCAGGCAGGGTGGGCAGGGGCTGGGACAGGCAGGGGCTGTGGTGGGCAGGGGTGGGCAGAGGCAGGGGCTGGGGCAGACAGGCCCTGGGGCGGCAGTGGCTGGGACAAAGCAGGGGTGGGTAGGGGCCAGGGCAGGCAGGGGCTGCTTGTCTCTGTCCCTGCCTGTGGTACCCTCAGCCTATCGTGCTGCCCATGCAGGTCTGCTGGAGGCATGCAAGCAGTGCGGCAGTGAGGCCATGAGCTACCTCAGTGCCCTGCAGGACCCGGACAAGGTGAAAGATGCTGACTGCAGCCTGGTGACCATCTGCCTGGGCCGTATCAGCACCATCGGGAAGGTGGGTGCCCAGGAGGGCTGGTGGGACGGGGTCAGGCCGTGGCAGGCACTGCCAGAGGTGCTCTGCCGGCCCTGGACGGTCCTTTTTGCCCTGTCCCATCCCCAGGAGCTGCGGCCCAGAGGGCTGGATGTCAAGCAGGAGGAGCTGGGAGACCTGGTGGACAAGGAGATGGCAGCAACAGCGGCAGCCATTGAAACAGCAGCTGCCCGCATCGAGGTAAGGGTTGTCGCATGCTGCGAGGCCCCCATGGGTGCTGTGTCTGCCAGGACCACCAGCACGAGGCCGGGACTGCAACACAGGGCTCAGCACAGCCTCTCTCTTTACCAGGAGATGCTGAGCAAGGCACGGGCTGGTGACACTGGAGTCAAACTGGAAGTGAACGAGAGGTGAGCAGGATGTGGCCCAGTGCCACATGCAGAGTAGCTGCCCCATAGCTCAAGCATCTCCCTGCCCCACAAGTGGGGCTCAGTGGTGTTTGTCTCACAGGATCCTGGGCTCCTGCACGGGCCTCATGCAGGCCATCCGTGTCCTGGTCCTGGCCTCCAAGGACCTCCAGAGAGAGATTGTGGAGAGTGGACGGGTGAGCTTGGGGGCAGGGATGCAGGCAGGGGTGTGGGTAGGGGATGCGGGCAGGAGTACGGGCAGGGATTTGGGCAATGCACAGGGCCAGTTGGAGCCACCGTGCACTTGCTGGGGTGTGCTGCTCACAGTCTTGTCCTGGCCATGGTCCCCAGGGTGTCACAGAGGTTCCTGATCTCCCTTTCCATGTAGGGGACCCTATCACCCCCTGGATTCAGGGCTCCCAGTTCCCGTGCACATCCTAAATGAAGCCCTTACTTACTCCATTCCCCATGAGCAGGGATTTGGGGGTCCCAGGCCTTGGCACCTCCCTGTCCCCTACCTGTGACCATGCCTTTCCTGATGATAGGGTGCAGCATCCCCCAAGGAATTCTATGCCAAGAATTCCCGCTGGACAGAGGGTCTCATCTCCGCCTCCAAGGCCGTGGGCTGGGGTGCCACTGTCATGGTGTAAGTGCCACTGCTGCCAGAGTGGGGAGGGGTGGCAGGGTCCTGCCATCCCCACGGTGGGGGACAGGGGTAGCAGGACGATGCTCCAGCCCCTCTGCCCTCTTGCAGTGATGCTGCTGACCTGGTGGTGCAAGGCAAGGGCACCTTCGAGGAGCTGATGGTTTGTTCACGGGAGATCGCAGCCAGCACTGCCCAGCTCGTGGCAGCCTCCAAGGTAGGAACCTCAAGAAGCGATCCTGCTGCTGCCTGCAGTTGCTCTGGGGCCCAGAAACCAAGTGCATCTTTGAGGGCTGCATGTCCCAGGGTAGTGGGAGGGGAAATGGCTTTAACCTGCCAGAAGGGAGACTGAGATGAGCTCTTTGGCAGAAGCTTTTTCCTGTGAGGGTGCTGGGACACTGGCACAGGGTGCCCAGAGGAGCTGTGGTAGCCCCATCCCTGGCAGTGTGTCAGCAGACCCCCTCTCACTGCCCTGGCAGGTGAAGGCAGACAAAGACAGCGCCAACCTTTGCAAGCTCCAGCAAGCCTCACGGGGCGTCAACCAGGCCACAGCCAGCGTGGTGGCCTCCACCAAGGCCGGGAAGTCACAGGTGGAGGAGAAAGGTAAGCACGGGGCTGCAGGAGTGGACCTGCCCTGAAAGCTTGGCTCTTTGTGCTCACCATCTTCAGTTGGCTGTGTCCTGGTGGTCTCTGCCTGTGGCTGTCCCTTGGTCACTGTCTGCAGATGCCATGGTGGCAGACCCTGCCAGTGGCATGGGAGCTGCTGTGGGTTCTGAGCTGGGGAGGAGCACTCAAGGGGGGCTGATGGTGTCTTTATCCACAGACAGCATGGACTTCTCCAGCATGACACTCACCCAGATCAAGCGTCAGGAGATGGATTCGCAGGTAAGAGGTTCCTCCATGTTTTGGGAAATGTAACCACTGGTGCCTCACTCAGGCCAATGAAAGGCTTCCTGGGCTGGGAGGCTGGGGGTGTCACCCTGCCCAGGAGCCACCTGCAGTTGGTCCTTGAGCCTTACTCAGCATTGTCCCCATCACGGCACAAGAGCCTGTGGCCTCCCCCTACCCTTGCATGCCCACTGGGCTGCCCCACAGCACCTACCTCTGCCTCCTGTGGGGCAGCCCTGGGGAGTCCCCTTTCCTGGGGTGCCTGCAGGCAGTGTGGACCCATCGCTTGCTATTGGAGCACTCATGGGATGTACCCCAGTGGTCTTTGTGCTCATTGCTGGGGAGATACCACGTGTAAAAGGGGTGCCCAGCCCAGCATGGCTTCATGCCAGCCAGAGCACCGGCTGCCATGCCAGGATGCAGGGTGGCCATGGCAAGCATGACATCCTGCAGGTGCGGGTGCTGGAGCTGGAAAACCAGCTGCAGAAGGAGCGGCAGAAGCTGGGAGAGCTGCGCAAAAAGCACTACGAGCTGGCGGGAGTGGCGGAGGGCTGGGAGGACGGTGAGTGCATTCCAGGCCTGGTCCAGCCAAGAAGCTGCTCTGGGAAGGAGCAGGGCAGGATGGGGAAGCCCTGCCCACAGTCCAGGTGGGGAGCAGGCAGGGGTTTCACTCCAGTGGGTACAATTGGTGCCTGGATATAGCTGGCACATGGAGGCAAAGCCACAGAGACCCTGATGGTGCAAGAGCCTGGAGGACCCACATAGAATCCCAGACTGGTTTGGGCTGGGAGGGCCTTAAAGCTCATTCAGTTCCAGCCCCATGCCACAGGCAGGGACACCTTCCACTAGACGAGGTTGCTCCAAGCCCCATGCAACCCGGCCTTGAACCTGGTCCAGCCTGCATCACCCTCAGGCTCTGCTGTCCTGCGAACCTGTGAGGGGTCCCAGAGGGGTCATGCAGAGGGATGCTGCGGGGTACCATGTTCCTTTTCACCCCCTTACCCTCTGTGTTCCCTCCAGCAGCGGATTAGCCTCAGTGGCAGAAGCAGCTGCAGGGAGCACCCCTGCAGCCAGCCAGGACACAGCTCAGTGCAGCCTTTTGGGAACATCCACAATAAACCGGTGCAAAAGCCACCCCAAAGCACATGTTCTCCACATCCCCCTGCCAGGAGCCGCCTCCAGTGCCAGAGCACCAGGAGCTGCTGGGGCAGGAGCGAGGGCTCGCCAGCCCACCACCAGCCGCAAACCGCACGTGTATTTATCAGAGCTGCTTGGGGTTGGGGGCTGCTGGGGGGCTTTAACCCTTTCATTTTGTTTTTGCACAGATCTTTGGAACTCTCTGAGCCGGCTCGGGCTGAGCGAGAGCCCTCGGGTTTCTTTTGCCTCTCGCTGCTTTTCCAGCCTTAACCCAGTCCTTGGCTCGGTGCAAGCATCCCCCTGCTGCAAAGGGGTCTGTTGAGGGCCCTGGGGTGCCACTCTTGGGGTGCTGCTGGCTTGGTGCTAGGTGTGCTCCCACCCAGCGGGGCACGAAATGCCTTTGGCTCATGCAGGGTGGGTGGGAGCATTCTCATGGGACAAGGCAACCAAGGTGCTGGCAGCAGCAGCAGGGAACAGGGCAGGCAGTGGGAGGGTTGCTGCCAAGCACCTGGGTCCCTAGAACATGTCCCCCGGTCCTGTCCCAGAGCTGGGCTGCCCTGCCCCAATAGATCACTGTGTTCATGCCAGCAATAAATCCTACGCAAGGTGCTGGGCAGGGGCTTGGGCAACCATAGTGCCACCACACAAGCCACCAGCTTCTGGGGATGGGACATGGCTATAGGGCAGCAACACAGAGGGTTTGGGGGGCAGCCAGGGTGCCCAAAACCAGAGCACCCCAAGCCAGAGCACGTAGCTCCCTGTGCCCACTCACTCTGGGCTGATGCTGCCTCTGTGTACTCACCACCCTCTGGTGCAAGGGGGATCAGTGCTGGCGTTGCCGTGGGGCTGGCACCAGCTCGGGAACCTTTGTGCCTTGGAGCAGGGGGCTTGGAGGGCAGGGGCCTTCCTGCCAGCTTCGGGCCCCCCAGCTCATCTCGCTGCAGCAGGGACAGTGGCATCAGATGCGCAGCGATGACCCTATCCCCCACGGTTTCGCCCATGTCCCTTGCAGGGCCAGGGTGTTCTTCCCAGCCTGGCAGCATTGCTGCCTGCACCCTGCCTTCAGGCAGCTGCCCCTTCCTGGGGGTGAGACAGCCAGACCAGCCCCCTCCGAGTGCTGGGGGTGCAGCGTTTGGCCTTTTTCTCCCTTTAGAAAGTGGTGGCTGGTCTGTCACCATGTGCTGCCTTTGGCTGGCCCTTGAGCAGTGGGACCTACTAGCATCCCCCTGCCAAGCCAGGCCATCCCCACGGCCTCAGGGCTGCCACCTCCTACGCACAGGATAGCGGAACCATCCATCATGCTGGGACCCAGTGCGCCCTTGTGCTCTGGCCAGCCCCGCTGCTAGCACACCTGCCCTGTGCCCCTGCCTGCCAGGGAGCACTTGGGGCTCCCCCCGGCCCCCCTCTGCCTCGACATACCCCTAACCAGCTCCCTCCAGATAAAATACCAACCATCCCATTCCTGCAGGACACCAGGAGCCCCAACACCCTCCCCCCTCTTTCCGGGGGGGTGTCTTGCCTATGCAGGGTACCCCCAACTACCTCAGGCCTCCAGGCCAGGTTGGGGCTGGGGATGATGAGGGTGTTGTGGTGGGGGCTCAGGGATGGTGGCACCATTCTCTCGGCCAAACTCCCTTTTTGTATCTTGGCTGAGTACTGGTGGAGGGAAGGTGTCCCCCCTGCAGTCCCCAGCACTGGTGGCTGGTGCTGGGGACAGTGGGGGTGCCCCCCGCTCTGCACATTGGGTTGATTAATTACTTTTCTTTTTCATTGTATAGTAATTACTACGTTGTGTGTTTCCAATTTTTCAATAAAGCCTTCAGCCCAGCCCTGTGGCTCCGGGGTGGGTGGCAGGGACCTGCGTCTCCATGGGGGTCCTGGGGCTCCGACATGATGGGCGTGCTCAGAACCCTTCGAAAAACTACCCTGGGCGATGACATACCCTTCCCCGTTCTGTGCTCAGGGACACCCTACACATCACCTCTGTCACAACAGACGTGAGGGCGACCACGACGTGGTCCCTACTCAGCCCTGAGGAGCAGGGGTGGCTTTCGCCTCTCCCCAGCCTATTCCCTCTCTGGTGAGGTAATGCTGCAAGGGGGGCCATGCAGACAGCCCTGCCCTCCTCAGCTGGGCTGCAAGGTCCCCTTGGCAGGGCCATGGCACAGGGTTCCTGTTGCTGGGTGGCCTGTGGGGTCATGGCCAGGGAGATGCTCAGGAGAACTGTATTCTGTGTGGACCATGTCATCATCCCTGCCATAGTGCCTGCCTCGTAGGGCACAGAGGTGAGGGTGAGATAGTGAGAGGGGTAGCACAGGGACACTGGCTGTCAGGGATCCAGGTAGAACATGGGCGCTGATGGAACAGCGACATGGAATTTCCCGGACAAGTAGCCCAGATCCCTGCGCCAAAGCGACAGTGCTCAGTGCCATCAAGGAGTGCAGGAAGAGGCCCTTGCAGCAGGAGGACAACCAGGCTTTGGGAAGTGATCATGAGAACAAGAGGAGGTAATGGGCCAGCAGTCCAGGTAGCTGCCAGTGAGCTGGGAAGGTCTAAATGGGGCTAGTGCTTCAGTGGTGGCAAACGGGATGTGAGCAAGAGTGGGTGGAAAAGTGCTGCTGGAAGTGAACTGCAGAGGGGCCCATCACCTGGGCCTCTGGGCTGTGTCAGGAAGTCCTCCAGGACTTTGTTTTGTCCTTGCGATTGAAGGGATGTGGTTTGAGTGCTTTTTGGGCACCACAGTGGTGCTGCCCAGCCCTGGGGAGACCCTCCACAGCACATGCCACCCACTGTTGCTGACAGCATCACCAAAGCCTGGTGTGTCCGCAGTAGTCAGAGTAGCTTGACACCCTTCTCCTCAGTATCCACCATGTATTCGATGATCTCCACTGTGTGATGCACTCTGCAGCAGCAGGAGATGTGAACCATGGTGGTGGGGAGGGCACCTCGGGTGAGAGACGATGGGGGTGATGCAGGGAGATGATGCAGCCCCTCAGGCGTCACCCCTATCCCTGCAAGGCGGGGATGGCTTTGCAGAATCAGCCCTCATGTTCACCGGGGTCCAGAGCCAGGAGTTGATGCTCCATGCCATGACCCCTGGCATCCATAGGAATGCATACCCATCCCATGGTAGCTGTGCCACTGTCACCCCATGACACCCCAGCTTCAGCAGCACAAAGCTGTGTTCATACAGAGAACACTGTCTCTAATTTTAGCTGTAATAATGTTTTTACCGTGTATGGCTGCTCGGATAGCTGCATTTTGAGGATGACGCACCCACTGACGGGATTTGTGTTACCGCCTCTCGCCGGGACAGAACCACGCCACGGTTCTGAGGTTACCCCCGCATCCCCCTCGCGGTCCCTCCGCACACACACGGCGCTACTCCCTCCCGGACACCGCCTCCCCGCTCCCCAATACCCGCGGAGCGCCCCGGCCTCAGCGCGGGGCCCCGCTTCCCTACGGCAGCTCCCTTGCGGGAGCGACGGGGAGGCGGGAAAGGAGAAAGGGCCGCCAATAGGGAGACAGCGTGGGGCGGCTCCTGCCAATAGAAACGCAGCATGGGGCGGCCTCGGCCAATGGGGAGGCGGCCGCTCCTGGGCACGAAGCGCGTCCGCCCGGACTGCCGCCGCCGCCATGTCCATCTTCACTCCCACGAACCAGATCCGCCTCACCAATGTGGCCGTGGTGCGGGCGCGGCGCGGCGGGAAGCGCTTCGAGATCGCCTGCTACCGCAACAAGGTCCTGGGATGGCGCAGCGGAGCGTGAGTGACGGCCGGCGCTGCGCCGCAGCGTGCGGGGCCTGGTGTGGGGCCGGTCTGGGGGGGAGACCCATGGAGGTCCCTGGCAGGGGCAGCGCCGGGGGCTGTGCGGTGCCTCTGCCCTTCTCTGGCAGTGACGTTTGGGTCTCGGAAGCTCCCGGACCCCGCCGGTTCAGGCCTGAGCAGCAGCGCTTGTTCCTCGTCGCTGACAACTCGTGCGCTCGCTCTCGGGTTGCGGTTTAACGCGTTTTGTAACCTCGCCTCATCTCCAGGGAGAAAGACCTCGACGAGGTCCTGCAGACACACACGGTGTTTGTCAACGTTTCCAAAGGCCAGGTGGCGAAAAAGGAAGATCTCATTCAGGCGTTTGGGACAGATGACCAAACAGAAATCTGTAAGGTGGTAGGTGTCACACCCTTGTCTTTGTAAAAGCTTGGAGAGGAAGGGGACAGTTGCTTACTTTGGACAGTTCGATCAAATGCAAAGAACAGATCAAATTTCTTACTCCCTTCTTTTTGACTGGACATGAACTGTGGACATGTTGTGGGTGATGAGGATCCCACTCAAACTGCACTTCTTTTTTGGGTAGTTTAGTGTTTCTGTGGTGAGTTTTTTGTCTGAAGTCTTTCCAGTATTGTCTGTCATAGTGAGGGACATTATTGATATGATTATTCCTTTTCCGCACTTCGTGTCTAACCACACTCAAACAGTTGTTAAATTTAACCAAGTTGAAGCCCAGCCGGTAGCTCAGCACCACCCAGTCGTTCACCCGCACTCCTCTTCCCCCTTCTGGGCAGGATGGGAAGGGGAATCAAAATAATATAAACCCCATGGGTTGAGATAAGAACAATTTAATAACTAAAGTACCATCCATATAATACTATTACTGCTAATTATAATTAGAGAAATAAGGCAAGAGAATATAAACGAAAAGAAACCCAATAAGCAACAGTGCTGCACAATACCTACTCAGGCAGCACATGCTGATCTGTACCTAGCCTGACCTAAGCAGCAATTTGTCCCTTCTGGGTAAGACCCCCAAGTTTCTATACTGGACATGATGTGCTGTGGAATGGAATACCCCTTTGTGTAGTTCAGATCAGTTGTCCTGTCTCTGTGCCTCCTGGCTTCTTGTGCCCTTCCTCACAGAGCATGAGAGACTGAAAAGGCCTTGATCAGGGTAAGTGCTACTGAGCAGCAGCTAAACCATCACTGTGTTAGCAGCATTATTCTCAGACTGAAGCCAAAACACAGCACTGCACCAGGTACTAGGAAGGGGAAAAAGCCACTGTTACAGGTGAAGCCAGGACACCAAGGTACATGAATTCTCACTAGTCAAATCTCTGATGTTTATCAACTGGTTTCTTCTGCTCAGATTTTATCGAAAGGAGAGCTGCAGGTATCAGACAAAGAACGACACACGCAGCTGGAGCAGATGTTCAGAGACATCGCGACTATTGTGGCTGACAAATGTGTGAATCCAGACACAAAGAGGCCGTACACGGTGATCCTTATAGAGAGAGCCATGAAGGATATTCACTACTCTGTCAAACCCCACAAGAGCACAAAGCAGCAGGTTTGTTTCTCGCAAACTGTGCTTCTGCTTAGAGGTGTTGTCCTCAGGTGCAACTTCTCTATGATGCTTTTTAAAGGTGCGTAAATGCTTTTTTCTGAATGTCTTTACAGGCACTGGAAGTGATCAGACAGTTAAAGGAGACCATGCAAATTGAACGTGCCCACATGAGGCTGCGATTTATCCTTCCAGCAAAGGAAGGGAAGAAACTAAAAGAGAAGCTCAAGCCGCTGATTAAAGTTATTGAGAGTGAAGACTTCCATGAACAACTGGAAATGGTAAGTAATAAGCAGTCCTTGGGTTTCCTGCTTGATTTGACTACAGCTGTACGTTTTACTAGAAGGTGAATTAGTGTATGAAGTTATTCAGATGAACTGCAAGTTTACCAGAAATTGTTAAGCAGAGGTGTAGTTTGTGGGTTTTAGTTTCACACAATCCTGGTCATGTCAGTTTGAAAGTAGCCTTCATTCCACAGAGATGGCTGCTTCCAGCTGAGAAGTATGGTGTAATCTCTTAGCACTGATGATTCTACAACAAGGATGAGTTTTTCTGCATAAATAGAATGTTACTCACCTTTATTTGGTGGGTCAGGCCTGTATTTTGACAGTGGTTAATTTGCGTTATAGAAAACAATCCATGTTAAAGCAAAATTTGCTCTTAGCAGAATCTTTCTGAGAACAGATTAGAATCTAGCAGTCTCAACTGTCAGAAGCCGTGTCCAGTGTGCGTAGATAGAACTGCAGAACTTGTGCGGAAAGATCCCTTAATAGAAATCACTTCTCAATGCTGCAGAGCCCTTCTAAGTAACTGAGCAATTTTATTTTATAAAAATTAATGTTTGACCTTTGAAAAGAGGCTGTTAAAAGTCAAATGCTGACTGATGAAATGTGAAATGTTTCAGGTGTGCCTTATTGACCCAGGCTGCTTCAGAGGAATTGATGAGCTGATCCGGAGTGAGACAAAAGGGAAAGGAACACTGGAAGTGCTCAGTCTGAAAGATGTGGAGGAAGGAGATGAAAAGCTGGAATGATGAATCAATCCATCTTATGAACTGACTGGCGCTGGCCACTCTTTTCTGTTAGGTCTTTGTGTTTATTCCAATCTCTTGCAGCCAAATGTTCTCTGACACTAATCCTTTGGGATTTTTCCATGCAGTGTTTTTAGGGGTTTTTATAATCATTTTACCTTTGCTTGGTTTACAATTTGCCTGTAGGAACATTCTATGTCAGAGGTGCACTAATGAGGACTGAGTTAAGATGTGATACAGTTACTCTAGCTTTGGTTTACTTTTAAGGGTTGCTGTTGACGAGTGCTTGACTGATACAGTGCCAATCATTTTTACTTTCAAGTTGTCAGTGCTGACTGGAAGATTGCATTGGTCACTGAGGGGTGGCTTTTGTATGTGAGGAAAGGATCCTTAAGAGAGACCTGCATTTTCTTTAGAAAAAGAGATGCAGAGTGCCTAAACCTGATCTCTTGGCAGTGTGAAAACTGACTTAGACTTCCCTAATGGACTGCTTGAGAATATAAATACTCTAAAGGACCCTTCTGAAAGGTTTCTTTCACTGGGTAGAACAGTACTTGCTGACTTAGAAAAAATATTCTGTAAACAGCTTCTTCACAAAATATATTTAGCTACATTAATAAAAATAAATTATTGTCTATTTATGTATTCTAGGTACGGAAAGAAATAATTATTTTTGGTAATGATGCAGAAGGTATTTCTGGCTGTAGCAGTGCTTTCTGGAGGCTGAAGGGGGGAACCTGCACTTGTGAGCTGTTCTCAAATGCTTCACCAGGCAGTAGTGGCCTCTGGCCACTCAGCTTGACAGGCTGTTGTTGGGCCGTAATTCCCCAGCAGGAACTGTTTGTGTGTGCCCCTTTTCTTTTGGGGGCAGTAGAGAGTAATTGTGGCAGCTATCATTTTCCCTCTGTCTTTCTAAGCTGCGTTCTAATACATGCACAGAGTTTGCAGCCGGCTCCTGCAGCACAGTATATAGGTCTTGACAGTTGTGTTCAGTCTTGTTTCAGCTGTGTCAAATAACTGCTTTTAATTGACTTTGTCATCCTCTCTGCTGTCCTTTGAACTACACAATTGGAGGAGATACTTAAAATACAAAGCCCCTGTACTTAGGGGACTTAAACTAGCAGGAATTTCAGGAGCCTTTAGTATTATGTGCCTATTTCCACACTGATGGTAGGTAGCAAGGCAGGAGCTGCAGGCCAGCCAAGGGCTAGATCTCTCTTCTAGGTGAGCATGTGCTGTGTTCATTGTTTGCTGTTTACTCAGAGCACACAACTGCCTGGCCTATGACAACTGAACAGAGCCCTGGCTTGTAGCCTTGACCGGGCCTTTTCCCTTGTACCATTAAGGGGTTGTGAAATTTCTAACATTTTACCAGGTGTCCTGGGTTCAGTAGTAGCAGACATTTTCCCCCTTCTCAGTAACTGGTGCAGTGCTGTGGTTTTGACTTTTGGCCTGGGAACAGCACTGATAACACCAATGGTTTTAGTTATGGCTTAGTGATGTTTGGTCTGGCCAAGGACTTTCT
>JANRGW010049236.1:0-30226 GCA_024733675.1 Psilopsiagon aymara
AGGTGTCCCTGCCCATGGCAGGGGGGTTGGAACTGCATGATCTTAAGGTCCTTTCCAACCCTAACTATTCTATGATTTTAAAGCAGTTTTGAAGCTTATTGTTTGTCAGGAAGAGATATAAATCTGTCCAGTGGCTTTAGATGACAGATCCGTTTCTCACCAAATGTCGCACTATGCCAGAGTTATATGCACCCATACACTAGATGTCTTCCACCAAGAGTTTCTAGTCTTCCCTTTCATTTAGACACAGATGAATCATGGCAACATAAAGGTCAAACAAAGCCTTTCTGAGTCATCCTCCACACATGCCATGCAGCGCTTGTCCCCTTTTGAAATAGAACTTATTTCCATCTTGCCAGAAATCCCCACTTGGTAGGTTTTTTAGGTCTGGTATTAACATGTGTTTTATACCTTTCCATTCTCTTTTACAATCCCCAAACTTTATGTTTCAGTCCTACCAGTCTTGCATTATGCTTGCACATGTGTTACAGTAAATGCATGCACTCTTTTGTCCAGACTTCCAAATTGTTGCAGCTTCAGGAGAGGAATACCAAGATAGTCTATAGAAAGAAAGCATAAATAGGTGCATACTTTGCACCTATGACTGTAAGCTTTAATCTAATTGAACATTCATGGGGAAAAAAAAAATCTACTTTATTGCTTACCATAAATCCAAGAAAATTCTATTTAATGTTCCTTTAACTGACAAAAAAGGGTAAACATAGCTAACTATAAACATGACACAAATAAAACCTAGCATTCCTTTCATTTCCCACCCACTGTCCCAGTTGGCTATTTTATCATATCACTCGATATAAAATTTAACAGTATGGTATATAAATGATCCTTTTTTATTCTTTTGCATAATAATTGGCTGGTTTCCAGTAATAAAGAATAGTAAAGCTACAATTTATTCCAAATCATAAACACCTTTGTTTTATATGTGCTTCTTTGCTTTTATTGTGGAGAAAACAATACAGTGGCCAAGAGAGCTGCATCAGTAGATTGCAATAGTTTTTTAAAAAGAGCTAGCGCCTCTTGAATTCAGTCTGAATTTAGCTGACTTGGTGTCTTACTTCTTGGCTCAGGGAAGTACAGGAGCTGCTAAAATGGTGACACAAATTGATGTTAATAAATTAGTACACCCATAAAAAGAGACTCCCAATTTTAGTACTAACAGCACACCATTACAGGCAGCATAATGTAGTTTAAAAGGCAGACTGATAAGTGGCTGTATTCAAATCCATCCCTGTGCCCTTTTGTGTTCTTATCTACCCTGGTCCAGCAGACAATCCAGCTTTTCACTAACCTTTGGCACTCCACCATCAGCAATAGCCTGTGTTCTCCTTTATATCCCCATAGCTTCCATAATTAGCATCACCTGTGGTATGCTCCATTTGGAGCTGCAGCATCAGCAGAATGTACCTGCCTTGGTGCCTGCCAGTAGAAAAAACTCCATGGCTGGGGCCCCCCGTGGGAACCTGTCTGTGTGCCCTAAAGCAATGCCAGGGAAATGGCTAAATAGCTGTCATCTTCAACGGGCTGAGCCTCAGCCTTTAATCCTTGTAATTATTGCCTTAGTCGATTGAAATAACCAAACAGGGTGCTGAACTGACATATAGTGCCTGGGCTGCTTCTACAGAAATGATAAGGTTGCTGGTGTTTGCAGGATGTTCTTTATTTTAATCAAATAGATTATTGTGTCAGCACCCCACTTTTAAAATCATTGATTTCCTTGAAGTATTAAATTTTAAGGTTTTGGGGTTGTTTTTTTTTTGTAATCATATGTATCTTAAAATTCTTCTTGTACATTTTGAGGTGTATATTTACTGAAATTGGAGGCATTTTCCCTTTAGGAAATTATATATATATATATATATATTTGTCAGTAGGTATAAATACATGCATTCATATGTATGTAAATAACTTTGAATTGTAGCAGCTTTGTAAGGGAATGAATGAGCTTGTGATCATTTTAAAAGAGTAGCTGTAACAGCTAATAATGAACAGCACTTTGAAAAGGATATGTTTTGCAGAGCTGTATGCAGAATACCAAAGTAGAAATACTTAAAGAAGTGCCATTATAGTTGTCTGAACCCAGCGCTTCTCAGTCCTCCTCTCCTTTTTGTTTCTTTTTCTTTTTGCATTTGTTTGTTTTCTTGTGGTTGGGTTTGGGTTTTTTTTTCAGAAGAGAATTCTAGCTGAGAAGTCTAATAAATGTATTTTCTTAAAGCAAAGGTCAGTTTAACATCAAGACTGTTATACTGAGTTGTAAACTTAGAGAGATGGTGTCAGGTTTTCCAACATGAAAACAACCCAGAAGCCTCCCAGAATAAAAGCTTTTTGTTCCTGTGATGATATTCTGAAAGCAGTAGAATTCAAGTCAAGAAACTTCCCAGACTAAGGGCAATGTTTCTAGTAGTAGAAATACAAGAAAATTACTAGGGCTATAGAAAATCTTCTATCTCACAATACAATTTATAGTAAAGTAGGTAATATTATTTTCTCTTCCAGAAGTTCACTGAGACAGACAGCAAAGAAATAATGTATTTTGAACTGTCAGATATGCTTACCATAATTTAGCATCTCGTTTACGCATGACATCTGATTTTGCTCTGGACTTTCCCAAAGAAATATATGTATAGTTTCAATATATTGCCATTTAAAAGGTGAAAAACATTTAGCTATGTGATGAATCAGCAGCTAACATACCTAAGCAGAATATTTTGACTCTTGAAACAGAGTGACTGGTAATGCTCCATAAATTCTAACCCTGCTCTGCATGTCCTTTATTTTTTACTGGAGTATCATGTTCACTACTACCTATTGTATTTTTTTTTAATTATTATTCATAGCAAAATATATAGAGAGAGGAAAAAGAATGTACCAGAAGGAAGTGTGTGACCATGATAATCTAAAATCTTTTACTAGCTAAAGAAACTTGCTACCATACAACTCGGATTCCTAGACGTTACTCAGCTGAGAACAGAAACAGTAACACTGGGATTAATATGTCACACACCAGTGTTGAGGCAATGGTTTGTTCTCCCATACTGGCACAAACTAATTCTGCCTAGCAGAACGGACCTCTTTTAGCTAATGTGCTCATCAGCAAAGTAATTTATATTGTTTCAGACTTTGCCCCTGTCTTGTGAGTACAGGAGTTGGGGCTCCTAATTATTTTACAAACAGTAAAAAACCAAAAACCAAAAAGCATTTGAGTTAGATCACTTTATTTTGTCATCTTTTAAAATCACCTGACAGCTTCTGAAATGGCGCAAAAGGGGCATAAAACACACTCCTAAAACGTAGCTCTGCTGCATCACATGGCCAGCAGCATTGTTATAGTGCAGGGAGATATCCATGTGCCACATGCATCTCCTGAAACATGGGGAAGATACAGGTTGTCTAGAAAAAAAAAGATGACACCAAAGAATACATGTAGAGGCAAGTCAAGAGTCAAGTTGTAAATTACTCTGATTGTCCTATGGTCAGTGATGTTATGTAGCTTAACCCGACCAGGTATTTTGACTAAAATGAGTCGAATGTTTTGGATTTAGCTGATCACAGGAACCAGTCAAGATCACAATCAGTTGCTACAATTTAATTATATTATTTAATTGTATTGTACAATTTAATTGGTATGGCTTTACCCCTTCTCTTTCATGTGGATCTTGCATTCATCAGAGGCAATTATGTGTTAGCAAATGCAGCCACAGAGAAGCTATGACAGGATGAAAGTTGAAGTAAGAATAAGGAACCCATGGATTCCAATTGCTTTCCTTTTCTAATTTAGAATTCAAGATTACAGGTTCTGTGGTGGATCCTCTGTCTTCGTATATAGGAGAATAAGATCTCTTTGTGCATACTGCATATGTGCTCACCATTGGTCACCAAATGCTGCTGGCAGCACATGATCAGCCGAGCTGGGTGAAGCTAAGCACCCATGGAGCTCCCTGGAGAAGGAGGCAATGCTGAGGTAGGTGTGAGTGCCCTTGATAAGCGAGGCAGGAAGTGTATTCATAAGCTGCTATGGGGGTTTTCTTCTTTTGTTGGTTAATAGAACAGAAATCTGTTGCATTCACAAAGATCTGCTTCCTCAGGCCTTAGTGACTGCTTAGGAGCCTCCTTCTTATGAGTGGGATTTCCTCTGTAATAGGAGAGGGCAAGAGTATTATACAAGCGTTGTATAAGGTGGGGATGTGCAAATGTTGCAGGGTTCCAGTGTTGTTATTTTAATTATTCAAATAAACAAGAGACATAAATTATCTTGACAGTGCCTGCTGGCCACCTGCCTAGCCAAATGTTGGAGAAAATACATGTGATATACAAGGAAAAAATATGGTTTAAAATGTTGTTATACTCACCTAGTAAGACTTAACTGCTATTAGTGTTCAATTAGTAATTGTAAAGAGATTTCTTTTTAAAATATTTAGTGGGCTTTTGAAATACTGACCATAATGTCTGAGGATCATTAAGGGACTAGTCTAAATATAAACTTGGCCTTATTAAAGGCAGTGGGAAATTTCTTCTCCTTCCTCACCTGTTATTACTTTGAAAGAAGCAAAATAAAAGAAGCCGTTCTTATGCTTAGTAAGTACAATGAGGCTTTACTGGAAGTGATTCTACCCTTAATAAGTAAAATAATTTCACTACTGAAACAAAGCTCTTCATTAGCAATAGATTAATAAGTTTGTGGTTGTTACATATATATATTTTACACCATTTCACTATGTATATTGTATCAAGATAAAGAGCAGCTTTGTTAATTCTGACAACCCTCCATTCCCTGGTCTTATGAACTCTTCTTTCCTGTTTGCATCAGCCTTTTAGTCTCACTTATCCAGCATGTTTTCAATGACAAGGGAATGGATGTCTTCCCAAAGTGCTGCTTCCTACCATATCTTCTCTCAGCTCACAGAACTGCCTGATCATATTGGAAAAATGGAGGATTTCTGCAAAACAGCTTAAATAACATTGGTGTACATTAAAGCAACAGCACAAACTTCAGCTACAATAGGTTTCTGTTGAGTTGACTAGCCTGACACATGGTGATGGTTTTCAGCCAAATCAGTAATGCCATGTTTTCTGAAAAGTAGGAAATCCTATGGTTTTTAGGATGAATATAAATAAAGTTATTTCTCTATCTTAGCAATTCTGGAATGAGAATTAAAATAAAGCCAAGATGGAGAAGATGAGACAAGATTTGAGAGGAAATACTAACAACATTTATTAATTCCATATTCATTAAATAGCAAAGATTTCTAGAGTTAACTGTATTATTTACTTATTAGAGACACATGGGAGCAAAAATAAGCTGAGGTGGTGTTAGAATAAACTTCCCAGAAGTAAATAGCTTTTGAACCTCTCTTTTTAAATATTAAAATTTCTCTCAACTGTATTCTAAATGTTTAATGACAGAAAAAAATGTAGCCTATTCCAATCATTTCCCCAGCTGAGTTACAAATTTGCTTACAACCTCATTGTTATGATGTTAATAATCACAATGACAGCAGAGAACAGTTGGAGTGTGTGACTTTCCTTTCTGCTAGATTCAGAATCCTACTAATGACTTCGATCAGCTCTTTTCTTCCCTCCCTTTTCTTCTGGAGTCATGTCAGATGCACACCGCCTCTCAGAGCACATTAAGCCTAATGTGGGATTTGAGAGCATGTAGAGTGCTGCCCAATGTCAAAGCTCTTTAGAGGAGAAGTTGTTTGAATTAAACTCTTATATTAACTGTTTGGTGGAATAAAAATAAAACCTAGAAAAAGAGAGCCTGACCTGTTTCTTCCTGGGCTTTTTACCAGCTAGGTGTCTGCCTGCGGCCATCAGGTATGGCAGGTAGGTGCCTGACAGCAACATGAATAGGAGATGGGGCTCCTAACTCCAAGGACACTTCAGAGGACTCTCTGATTCTGCTTGGCTCCACAACACATTTAACCACGTCTATTTCATGAAAACCTGTAAATATGCTGGAAAATAAAAGTAAGACAGCCTGGAGCCAGGCTGTCCACTTCCAGTCACCTAGTATTCATGTCTTGCATTCAGAAGGTTTCAGTCCTTAACCCTGTGGCTGCTAACTGTTGCAGATCACAAGGAAAGTGAGATTTTTGGCAATGCAGAAAAATCTATAGTCTTTCATGTATGAAATGGAAATACTGCCTATTACAAAAAAACAAAATTACTCCACTCAAAACAAGTAACTTAACAAATACAACCAGTCACATTCATGAATATAGGGGTTATTTTTTCTCAGGTAGGAGAAATGTTATAACATTTGAGTGAATCAAGTCTTTGTTTCATTCAGAAGCCAGTTCAGCTGATAGCACATTAAAGTGAAAGCTTTTTTCCCAGGATTATGGCATAGAAATTAGAGCAGTTAGGGGCAGACCAAAGGTACCTCCAACCCAGCATCAGACCTCTCACAGGGGAAGATAATGAGTGCTTTGGAAAAGAGCTTAAGAAGTGGGGAAAATATGGGGCAATCTTTCTCCAGGATAGTCTCCAAATTCTGTAATGTGTCATTGGTCTGCAAGTAAACTGTAGCATGTTATTTTCTGAACCAGAAGTTTAAATTACATCACTGTATTTCATAGGTATTCGTGGATCTTTTCTTTATAATTTTTTTCTTACCTCCACTTTACTTATTTATATAATGAGCAGATTAAAAAAAATGCTACTGCAATGAGTCTGCCATTTAATTATAATGTAATACTCTCTTTCACTGATTGCCCTCTCAATCTCCTTTTCTTTGTTTCTCCATTCCATTCATGATTATGTAGCCATTATTGGATTATATTTTATTATTGTGCTATATTTATTTTATTTTATATTATATTTTATCATATTTTGCGTGCCCTTCATTTCTGAACTGTGGAGTTATAGCTGATTTCAATTCCCTGATAGAAAAGAAAGCAAGATGATGATCCTTTCTGCCTCTTCCCTGTACCTTGTCTCGTAGCAAAAAATGAACTTGGAATGTCATGACCAGGTTTGCAGAAGGCAGTCAAAACCTTGGCATAGTCTTGGCTGGAAGAATTACAGGGAAACCAATCCATTGCAGAGATGACTCCTCATGCTGCTATACTAATTCAAGTATGGCAAATAGATGGAAGGGGAGTGGATGGTGCATCAGTTAAGGACAAATTCTTCAAAGTTTTTTTTTTGAATACTTTATTTTACAGCTCTAATAGTATTTTTCTAACATATATTCTAGCACCTGCAAGACATGATTGTGACTTTTATACAGGAGACATGACAAACCACTGGGAAACATGTGTAGTAAGAGGTTTTATAATCAGATTTTAAAATCACTGTTTCAGAGCAATTCAGCAGAAGTAAATATTCTGATTTGGGGGTTAAAGAAAATGAGACGTGAGTGGCATTCAGCTGGAAGACACCTCAATTTTTCAGAAAATTCCTTTCTGTAGTATGTAATATTTGTGTTGAATATGAATATTTTTCTTGAATTAATGCAAAAGCATAAGAAAGAAGAATATTAATAAATTTGGAAAATCCAAAAATCAGGAAACAAAAAAGCTTGTGTCTTGTTCCATCTTCTATGCATTCAGTACTACACTAACCTTTAATTACCTAAACATGTAGAATATGTCCATAGGAACCTTTTTTTCTTCAGTGTACAGAATTAGCAACACTCCCTTAAAAATTCAAAATTTTGTTTCCCCTTCTTTGGTCAATATGAGGTCATAGGCTTTGCTTAACTGCAGTCTCTGTTAAAAATCTCCTCCAAAGCCAAGATCATTAATTCCTGATGGTCTTTTGTCCAATATCTCTGTTGCAGTATTTAGCACTTTAGAATCATAGAATAGTTAGGGTTGGAAAGGACCTTAAGATCATCTAGTTCCAACCCCCCTGCCATGGGCAGGGACACCTCTCACTAAACCATATCACCCAAGGCTATGTCCAACCTGGCCTTGAACACCTCCAGCAATGCAGCATTCACAACTTCCCTGGGCAGCCCATTCCAATGCCTCACCACTCTCACACTAAAGAATTTCCTCCTCATATCCAATCTAAACTTCCTCTGTTTAAGTTTGAACCTATTGCCCCTTGTCCTATCACTACAGTCCTTAACTAAGAGTCCTTCCCCAGCATCCTCATAGGCCCCCTTCAGATACTGGAAGGCTTCTATGAGGTCTCCACGCAGCCTTCTCTTCTCCAGCCTGAACAGCCGCAACTTTCTCAGCCTATCTTCATAAGGGAGATGTTCCAGTGCCCTGATCATCCTCGTGGCCCTCCCCTGGACTTGTTCCAGCAGTTCCATGTTCTTTTTGTGTTGAGGACACCAGAACTGCACACAATACTCCAAGTGAGGTCTCACGAGAGCAGAGTAGAGGGGCAGGACCACCTCCCTCGACCTGCTGGTCACGCTGCTTTTGATGCAGCCCAGGATACGTCTGGCTTTCTGGGTTGTGAGTACACACTGCAGACTCGTGTTCATTTTCTCATAGACCAACACTCCCAAGTCCTTTTCTGCAGAGCTGCTCTCAATCTCTTCTCTGCCCAACCTGGAGCTGTGCCTGGGATTGCTCTGACCCAGGTGTAGGACCTCACACTTGTCATGGCTAAACTTCATCAGGTTGGCATCAGCCCACCTCACAAGCGTGTCAAGGTCCCTCTGGATGGCATTCCTTCCCTCCAGAGTATCAACCGAACCACCCAGCTTGGTGTCATCGTCAAACTTGCTGAGGGCGCACTCAATCCCACTGTCCATGTTACCGATAAAGATGTTGACCAAGACCGGTCCCAACACCGATCCCTGAGGGACATCACTCGTTACTGGTCTCCAGCTGGACATTGAGCAATTGAGCACAACTCTTTGCGTGCAGCTATCCAGCCAGTTCTTTATCCACAGAGTGGTCCACCTATCAAATTGATATCACTCCAACTCAGAGACAAAGATGTCGTGTGAGACAGTGTTGAACACTTTGCACAAGTCCAGGTAGATGACATCAACTGCTCTACCCCTGTCCATCAGTTCCCATAGCCCCATCATAGAAGGCCACCAGATTGGTCAGGCAGGATTTCCCCTTAGTGAAGCCATGCTGTCTGTCACCAAGCACCTTGTTGTTTTTCATGTGCCTCAGCATGCCTTCCAGGAGAATCTGCTCCAAGATTTTGCCAGTCACGGAGGTGAGGCTGACTGCTCTGTAGTTCCCCGCCTCATCCATTTTCTCCTTCTTGAAAATGGGGGTTATTTTTCCCTTTTTCCAGTCATCGGAAACTTCACCTAACTGCCATGATTTTTCAAATATGATGGACAGTGTCTTAGCAACTTCATTTGCAGCTCCTTCAGGGCCCTCAAGTGGATTTCCTCAGGTCTCATGGACTTGTGTACATTCAGGTTCTTAAGATGGTCTTGAACCAGATCCACTCCTACAGTGGGCCCAGGGTCTTCATTCTCACAGTCCCTGTGTCTGCCTTCCAAGACTTGGGTGGTGTGGTCAGGGCATTTGCCAGTGAGGACTGAGGCAAAGAAGTCATTAGGAACCTCAGCTTTCTCCAAATCCAGGGTAGCCAGTTCTCCTGATAGCTTCTGTAGGGAGCCCACGTTGTCCCTACTCTGTCTTTTATTTGCTACGTTCCTATGGAGTCCCTTCCTGTTATTTTTCACATCCCTAGCCAAGTTTAATTCTAAGTGGTCCTTAGCTTTCCTAACCTGGTCCCTAGCTTCCCGGACAACATTCCTGTATTCCTCCTAGGCCGCTGTCCTTGCTTCCATCTCTTCTAAGCCTCTTTTTTTCCTTCAAAGTTTCCTCAGCTGTGGAAGCATTCCTTTCAGTTAGTGGACATGTGAGCAATCCAGCCTTTGACTTAGCCTCACTTGAGTTGTGAGCAAAAGGCTTGTTATGGTTTTGCAGTCTAATAAGAAGGTTAACTGAAGACAGAGTGTGCTGCTAAGAGGAAGCCTGCTTGCAAGAGACCTTGACCAGGATGTCACGCGTCTGGATCAGCAGGAGCTGCTTGCCAGAGAGCAAACCGCAAGTTGCAAAACAGGAAAGGCTCCATTAGCTTGCTGCTCTGGACATTTATGGACACTTTGTAAACTGCACCAGTCACTGAGCTGTTGCTGGCACTAAGGGCCTAGGCATTATTTTGTTGGTTTTATTTGCATGCAGTATTATGCTTAGTATACTTAAGAAAACTGTTAACAAAATGTTCAACCAAGTCTGGATTGCTCAAAACCAAAAAGAGGGTATTGTGGAGGCATTTCTTTCAGTTAAGGGGCATGTAAGCAATCCAGCCTTTGAAGTAATGAATAAAGAGGACATGTGGGCCCAAGGCAACAAGGTAAGAGCTGAGACATGGCAGCTGGGAAAAGAAGGAGGTCTGCGCCTAAACAACACCTGCAAGGGAATATTCGACTTAACGAGCTGGTGAGAACATTTGTTGGTTATTTGTAAAACAAAGAAGACCTGTTGTTAAGGGGCATCTTCTTGTGTAAGCCAATCAAATGCTAATTAGCCTGTGCTGTTAGTGTATATAGGTCTGTCCTTTTTCACAATAAACTGTTCAGCGTTTGATCACATTGATCACTGTTGCGTTGTTCCATATCCACCCCACACTCAGCAGCTCCTCATCCATCCAAGAAGATCTCCTGGCCCTCCTGCTGCGTTTCTTTTTATTTGGGATGCAACATTCCTGAGCTTGCAGCAGGTGATGCTTAAATATCAACCAACAGTCTTAGGCTCACTCGACCTCTAGGGCTATATCCCATAGAACCTTACTGAGCAGATTCCTGAAGAGGCCAAAGTCTGCTCTCTTGAAGTCCAGGGCAGTGAGTTTGCTGCACGCTCTTCTCACTGTCCTGAGATCTCAAATTCGATCATCTCATGATCATTGCAATCAAGGCTGCCCTGGAGAGTCACATTTCCAACCAGCCCTCCCCTGTTGGTGAAGACAAGGTCCAGCATGGCACCTCTCCTTATAGGCTCCTCTATTACTTGCAGAAGGAAGCTGTCTTCCACACAATTGAGGAACTACCTGGATTGCTTGTGTCGGCCCATACCGTCCCTCTAATAGATATCAGGGTAGTTGAGGTCCCCCATGGAGAATAAGGGCCTGCGAGCGTAAGGCTGTTCCTATCTGTCTTCAGATCCATTAATGAATTTATCTTCCCTAAACAGTCATTGAGGGGTACTGGGGTCTGACTCACAGGTAAATGTTTAAATTATACACTCCTTTTGGGGCTCAACTTCAGATGTACCTCTGGCTTTTCAGTGTGCTTTCTGCTAGTCTGGATGTTAAAGCAAGAAAAATATTGATTCAGTTTCAACAGTAGAGCTCAACCATTTTATCAGTCAGCCCCACTCAAGAAGGAATGCTCAGCTAATCCAAATAAATTGCTGAATGCACGCAGGAACTGGGAGATGTGCATGTAGGGCATCCATGTCCTTCTGGACATGATATCTCTCCTTGACTTCCAAGTTCCACCTCAAGCACAAGAATCTCTTTGTATCATCAGCAAAGGGTATACAGAAAGAATTTTGTTGCATTCCCAGGACAGATACAATCGGCTAGTCTGACAGCTTTATCCCTGCTCTGCAAGGATCAACTTTCCAGATATTGTATTTAACCGGAATTGCCTTTGCATTTCCCCCCAGGTTTTCATTTGTGTAAGCTGTTGCTGAATTGCAGAAGAAAAGCAAAGGGAAATCCACTGCTAATAGGTTGCCCCCATTTGCAGATTTAATAGAACAGCTCTAAAAGAATGCAAATGTCATTGCCGTTCAAAGAATGGTCACTGAGCTTTCAGATGGTGAAATATTACCTGTTTATTTCCTTGGCCTTGTGGTAGGAGTTGTTGGAGAGACAAAACTCCACTAGAATGGGAAAACCCCTCTCAACTTCATTGTTTAAAGTTCAGCAAAACTGCATACTACCCAAATAGGTTTTGCAATGGAAAGTGAGAGAAAGATTTAGTAGTAAACAGTATTAACATGCTTAACAATGGCAAATCTTTAGAGCTTTGTATGACTTCCTCTGGATGCTAAACCTTTTTTCCTGTAAAAAGGAAAACAGCAGCATTTCATTCAAAACAAAGAGCTTCAAATTTTCAATTTCTACTCCCTGTAGATATTAGGAAATACCCTTCTACTTTTATGTTATGAATTATGTACATTTCTTTGTGGTCATATTTGTCATCTTATATTCTGTCTAAGTCATCTAAATCAGCTGTAATCAATACAATAGTACTATATTATATGCCAAAAAAGTAATAAGGCGTATATTTTGGATGTCTCTTCTTTTAAGCATTTCACAAAACCCTTCAGAATTTCCTCAGGCCATCCTTGTCTTGCCAAGAAAAAACGTTTTTTGCTTCTTGTGGAAAAGAGTGTAATATTTAATAATAGTATTCCTTTTTTTACTTCATTTGGTGCTAAGTTTCATGGTAGGAACTGTGATAGTTTCAGCAGAGCAATTGTTGATTTATTTGATTTGAGTTTGAACACTGTCTTACACTAAAACATAAATGTTTTAATAGATTGCTGTAGAATGATTCAGGCAATAGTACTTTTCACAGATAAGCTGCAGTCACCTAGCTTTCATGGAGATTAATGGTGCACTGACCCAACTCTCTTTCAAACGTTTACAATTAAGTGTGTAATCAGAAATGGCACATGTAGTATGCCCTTTACTCCTCTTAAAACACCAGTAATCAAGTGGAAAAAGATCTTCCCCCTTCTGCAGTTGTTGGGCACCTCCTCTTTATCAGGTTTCACATAAGCATGGCCACAGTAAGTGCAAAACAACTACACTGCATTTTACACAACTCCAGGGTAGGGCTGCCTGTTTTCCCACCAGCAGAGAATTCCCCTGGCTTTTCTGCTCACCACATTGACCTGCTGCTTCGTTTGCTCTATTGTGTTTTCCTGCAGAGTGATACATTGCTATATCTTCTCTTGCTGCAGCTGAAGTAGAGCCATCCATCATCCCAGTCACTGAAACTAAGGACCTTATGGACTGGGAGTAAATTATGTAGCTTTGTGGGGAGAGAGAGGAAAAGAGCATGAGTTTTTTGTGTTTGGGTTGTTTGTTTTTTTTTCTCTCCCTGAATTTGCTGTTTTACATTACTGTTTCCTTTTTACATAATATTTCTGCTTTGCTTGGGTCGATGATAAGGTAAATGCCACAGAATTAGTTTCATTATTTCCAGAATGTAAATTTAATCAGTACAAATGCAGTTAGCAGCTTCATAGGTGGCTCAGCTGTTGCTTGGATCTGAATTTGAGTTTCATTTGTGTCTTTCTTTTCTACTTTTATGAAATGCAGATGCAGACTTCACAAAAGTAAATGTCCGATAAAACATAAAATAGTTCTGTATAGGTGTTGAGTCCAATTTACTGTTACAGGCAAGCTCCTCTTCCTATTCAGATAAAATAAGATCCAAGTCAGCTCCTGATTTTAATTTTAAAGACCATGAATTTTTAAACCCTGAAACTTTGCCCTTAAACTAAGTCATATTTTGGCACCTAAAATTAAGTCTTAAATCTAACTCCTAAACTAAACCAGAACACAAAATCTCAGCAGTGTATCCTGCCCAACTAGGACAACTGAAAACAAAGGAGATAAGGCCTAATATTTACTCCTCAGTACTGCTGAGTATTTTTTCTTCCTTGATCCTTACGCTATCTGGTCTTTCTCATTAAATTTCTGGCCACCAATGGTATGGGAGAGCTACAAGCAGCTGTTCCCCTGAGGTTGATCCCAAACACCTTTATAAGCACACCAAGTGCTTACATACATTCTTGTCTTCTGCTGAACTCGCAACCTAACTTAATTCTGCAGCCTGAGATGAGGGCTTAAATTTATGACAGCCTCTCATGCTACCTTCCTAGACTTCACACCGCCGTCCCCAGCTTGTCATCTCTCTGATGGTAGACCCAAAATTGCTTTTTATCCTTCAAAATTTTTCAAGGCCTTTAATGTGTTTTTCCAAACTAAATTAAGATTCGATCTTACATCAGTTAAGTTGCTTATAAGGATCCAATAGCTAAACTACAACGAGTGCTGAATGATTTAAGCATTAAGGTAGAGATTTTTACTTCTAGCGTGGTCACGCTAGGCTTGATATCCAAGATACGCTTCAGATTGCCTCTTGATGTTCATGGCATATCTGAAATGCCTGAACAAAGGAATAATGAAGCTGCAGCTTAGTGATAGGAGTGCCTTGTTTTTCATAGTCTTGTCATGGAAATTGTGTGTAAAAATAAATTTGAGCAGGCTTTGTCATTATAGCTAGTGAAACAATCAAAGATGCTCATATAACCTCTGATAATTAACTGAGAAGTTTTAATGCCACCATTGAATAAGAGAACAATGAAATACCCTTTCTAGTGTTTCATAGTAAAATAAATTTGGTCTGCATTTGGTAAGCTCAGTTGAAATATCAATTCCAAAATATGCTTACAGCGCTGTTTTGTAAGACCATCAAATTTCAGCAGCTCCTTCTGGGAGAAACACTACACAAGGGGCTGTCTTGCCAGCAAAAGTGATTTAAGCCTAAATCCATTTGGCAAAAAGTTGACCAAAAGTCACCTTCTCTATACTCAAAGGTCGGTTTTATTGTGGGACAAAGCTGAGGAGCTGGGCCCTGGTGGGCTACAAGTCAATCATACCCACATAGAATCATAGAATAGTTAGAGTTGGAAAGGACCTTAAGATCATCTAGTTCCATCCCCCCCACCATGGGTAGGGATACCTCCCACTACTCCATGCCACCCAAGGCTATGTCCAACCCAGCCTTGAACACCATGAGTGATGATGGAGCATTCACAGGTACCTTGGGCAACTCATTTCAGTGCCTCAACACCCTTACAGTAAAAATCTTCTTCCTTATATCCAAACTAAACTTCCCCTGTTGAAGTTTGAACCCGTTACCCCTTGTCCTCTCACTACAGTCCCTAATGAAGAGTCTCTAGCCAGCTTCTCTGCTTACTTCAAGCTTTGGCATATGTGAGGAGCTACCTGTGCATCTTGTTAAGTGTCAGCATACTTACCTCTAAATTTACTTTCTTCTTTGTCAAAGGAATTGCTATTATCCAGGGCTCTGACCAGCTTATCATCTCAACAGCACCATGAAATGGGCATTAATTTCTTTTTTAATAGAATATGAGTAAATTTATGTGCACAATTAAGTATCTTAAAATACCACTGTGATACTAGGATCTTTAGGTGGGTAAATCCCTTTGTAGTAGCTGTGATACATTACAGCTTTTCTCAAATTCATCCTGGTTGATAGACCATAATGAACCATATTTTCTCCAGCCAGGGAATGGTGTAGGTGTACTTACATGCACAGAATAAGACCTAGTGCCTCTCTGATGCTTATTTATGCCTCCAAGGCCAAGTATAAGGATGGAGTATTTCCCATCTTACAAAAACTCAGTACATCTAATTTTGTGATGAATGTTATATCTGTGGCTGTTTAATGAAAGAAAAGATGGTAAATTAGAAAGGAGAGGCAACCTCTGTGTGCTAGGCTAGATGTAATGTGGTGTCTGTTATTGGAGACATGGCAAGTGTGTGTGGAGATATAATGTAAAATGACCAAGAATTTCACTGAGTGGCCATCAGTGGCTGCTTATTATACACCTGCATATCATAGACTGAATGATAGGTCATCAATTCATTTATATCATTATATCAATTCATATGCATCAATGTATCACGTATATTAATTGAGCCAAAAATATTTATTCTAAACTGAACTATTTAGAACATTGTTTTGGTAACATGAATTCATGGGTATAAGTTCCAGACAGAAATACCCAAAGCCATTTCACACACCCTACTGAACAGTAATCAGAGTGGTTTTCTGCTATTATGGACTGGATTTGGGTGGCGTAAGCTGCCATGAAATGCTGTTTATGTCATTCATTGAATTACTAGTCATCACGTTTCCCATTCAGTTGTCAAAAGGAACACTTCCTCACCCTATTCCTTGATGTCAGAAATGAAATCTGTTTTTTTAAAGACATCACTGGTTCTTTATTTCCTTTTTTTATCTAATAAAGATGTTTTATTTCCTGACATGTTTATTTTCAATATTCTTTTCTTTGCAATATCTTGCTAATATATTTTTTAGTAAAAATAGATTAATTATAGCTATTTCTGTTCCTGCTCTGTTCTTGGACTCATTCTGTTGCTGAGTTGACCCGACATATTCTTAGCTAAGCAAGACATGTTATTAGCTAATCTGATCTGTTTCATTTGAAGCCATATGTAGAAAGAACAAGTTCTGGAAATATAAGGAAAAGTAAAATACAGATCCCTGTAGGATAATTGCTTTCAAAACAGAGGGAACATCATCAGAAATCACTTTGCTTGGGAGAACAAAAGGATTGGAAGAAATGGGTGTTTAACTTCTTTGTTTTCACACTTATTTTTGATCATTACCTAAATATTTCATTTCCTTACTCAGTACTCAATTACTACTTTCTGGATTGGATTTATGTTCATGTTCTGTTCTTTATCATAAGCTGTCCTGTGATGCTTATATTCCCCTTAAAGTCCCAGCTCCTGGAGTTAGGTTATTGTGTGAAACACACATCCTTCCCTTTTTTTTCTTTCTCTTTCTTTTTTAAACAACTTTACAGGTCTCCCAGGTTGCTCTAAAATGCTTTAAAATTGTGAAATTTTGTGCTTCTAACACGATTGAATATTTTCAGGTTTTAAAATATTATTTTAAACCCAAGCTGTAACTTGGTGGCCAATTTCTGACTCAAAACCCCTTAAAACCTGTTTGATATTTAGCATCTTTCTATGTGATGCTATGAATATCTTAAAACTTTCAAAACCTAGTATCTGTACTGTCTGTTTCTGTCCACCATGAATGGCCAAACCATAGAAGCAATCGCCATCATTGTCATGAGTACCAAAACCAAAAGTGATTATGTCACTTCTGAATACAGATGTGGCCATAAGCATGGAAGAGGAGTGGGGAACTTGAGAGACCCTGTTGTGGAAATTTCTGTTGTCACAGCTGGAAGTTCCTGCGAGCATTCAGGCAAATAAACTTTTTATTCACATCTAAAAAGAGATGTTTATGGTGTGAGTAACTCTAAGCTGTCTTCACGTCTCCTGCCTGAAATCTGAGGGAAACAGGATGCCAGGTAAAAGAACAATCTTGCAAATGTGTGGAAAAACAAAAAAGAGAAACACTTTCTGTCTCCAAATTGGTATATAAAATAATCTATTTTTTTCTATTTCAGATCTGCCACTGATTTGAAGTTGCACATTTTACTTAAATGAAATTCTGACAAGACTCCTTTGTGATGGAAGTGTTTGGTATTCACCAATTTATTTTTTTTTGTTTGTTTACATCTCTTTTCTGAAAAATCCAGGCTATAAAATCAACATTTTAAGCAGTACAAAGTAGGAAAGCACCCTCTGATAATGTTCATCTAGAAGAAATGAGTATGTGGGACTGTTTTTATGAGGAAGTTTAGGTAACACATTGTTCTCCTCTGTGGTATTGAATGTCTAGACAGGGAAAATATAAGAGTAGATTTTTTTGTCCCATTTTTTCCTCCAAAAACATACAGATGTGTTCAGAGCATGTAGATCTTTTGCTTGATCTCTGCTTCTTATAGGAACCCCACTGATATAGCTCCTGGTGCCTCATAACCTTTAATGCTTCCATCTTCAAATGGCTCCACTTTTCCTTCCCCCCCAGCAAGGTAGGCACTAATTTTCCCCATTTTAAGTATGGGGAACTGAGGTTAAGTTTCAACATTCTTGATTCCCAGGAACATAAAAAAGAATAGCCTGGAGGGAAGAATCCCAGGTTAGATTATTTTAGCTTAAATATAAATAAAACAAATAAACAACATGGTACTGGGAGCATGTCTTTGCCTCTATCCATCCATGAAGTGTCTTCAATATGCAGAGCACTATTCCAGCACTAATTTAAAGCTCCCCAGAAAATCTCAAATGTGAACAGAAATTGATTTTTCTGATAGGCCAAAGATAGGCACTTGGCTGTTGGAAAAGAGTACGGAAAAGCTGATCTAATATGAATGGAGGAACATAGAAGAGAGGGGCTCAGAGACTGAGTCTTGCTGTTGCCATTGCTACTGAAGAACTGGGGAGGAACCTGGGAGGCAGTGATCCAGCTGCTTCAGTGGGTGACCTCCCTGCAAGCACATACTTCAGCTACTGCTACATGCTCAGCTGTAGGCAATACAGCAGTACCCACTATGGCTTTTGAAAGCAGTTTTAGTGACCTAAGCATCTGCCTATTTTGCCTTTCCCATAGCTGGCTTGAACAGTTTAAAAGGGGAATTATTTTGTTGATGCATCAGGACCACATGGAACTATTCCCATACTCATATAGCATCTCTGGGACAACTCCAGCCATTGTTTCAAGGCAATTTCATGTTAGGAGATGTGTAATGTTATAGCTCTTTTTAATGTGATTTGGCAGCCGGGCATAAAGACAACAAATCAGACAATGTGCCATCAGCCAATTCATTGCATGCCAGGGTTTGAAAATGTTGGCTGTGTGGCACTTTTTGTTTAACACACCCAACTTATAGCTTTGGTGAGCTCTGCGTGACCTGGCTCCTCTCACCCTTTGGATGGTACCACAGCCTCTGCTTCCCAAGCTGAAGAGGCCAACAGGACTCAGGTGTATTGGCTGGTGCCCCTAGGATCCTACAGCTGAGTTCAGTCCATGTGTTTCTATGTTTACAAATCCGTGTCTTGATGTCCTCACAGGGGAAGTGTGAGTATTCCTATTGGCTCCTGTAGTTAAAGCATGTTGTGCAATTTACAGATGGTAATTTCTATTTGGTTTTGACTGGTATGGTGTCCAGCACTGTCTGGTTGTTATTTTCCCTGCAACGGCAGATCTGATGAGGGCCCGAGAGCCAGGTACTCAGCTGGCACATATTACGTTGATGTGCTTACGTCAGTGAAGTGTTACGGATTTATCACAGCTATAAAATATCAGTTTCTGAAAATACTTGCTATTGTTAGTACCCATGCTGGTGATAACTGCATTGTTACTCGCAAACTTTCTTGCTTCCACTTACTATAGCCTTCTTATTTCCCACACCCCGCTTCTGTTGTTTGGCTGTTGTTATTTATACAGCTCTGTCGTGTTTTTCGACAAATCTGTCTTTTCCAAACAATTCATTTAGGTTTGCCTGAATTTCATGAAACTGACTTGGAAATGTCAAATAAAAGTCTGACTTGCAACACTGACTAGACCTCTGCTAAACCTTCAGGGCATTGTGGATGACAAGTGACAGCTTTTAAGAAGAACTTTTTCCAAAGAATTTGTTTAATCCTCTCAAGGAAACCCTGATGAATCCAAAATGGTACCGTATTTCCTTAACCTGTTTGATCTAGAAATTTTTTTGGGTTCCTGTTCTCTGCAGAAAAGGCTTTGGCTCACATGTATTTGCGCTTTCATTTCTTTGCTCATGTTTTCTTGCATCTTCGACACTAATAGTTTTGAAATATGTGAAGATAACTCATTGCTCAGAGGTGATACACTACATATTATTTAAAGTTGTTCTTGTTTGATGGAGAAGAGTCGTCCTGTCCCCTCCCTCCGGCTTACCAATTCTTCCAAGAAGCAGTGCAGGCAGGGCAGAAAAGCCTTTTTTGCTGGCTGAACTGCAGTTTGAGAATGCATGAAGTGTAAATACCCTCCTGGTTTGACTGTTCTGTCTGCTATTTGATCCCCCAAATATGTTATCTGAAGTAATTTTTCTGTAAACAGTGAATGGGCTATACTGTAACTTCCCGTTCTGTAAAAAGGAAGGTACAATGGGATGAATTCATGCTTAGCAGAAACCTCCAGTTCCAGCAAGATAATGCAGATCAGCTCAAGCAGGCCTGTTTTGCAATGCTTGGAAGATTTGTGGAGGGGGTGGGTATCCCTGCTTGCCTTGATGCTACCTGAGTGCAAGGCAGAGGCTCCTCAGACGAAGCAGCAGGATACTGATGTTCAGAACAAATCAGTGGTGGCACAGCATGCTGCTGCACAAAGGGCACCCACCTGAGCAGTGAAGATGCTGTGCTGATTTGTACTTGGTGGTAGATGGTACAGCCCCCAATTGCTCTGTATTAGTTAGCACTGCTCAGCTCTCCTTTTAAACAACACTAGGAAAAAATCAGTTCTTTATCCCTCGCTGCCCCTTCCTCCAGATAAAATGTTTCTTTTGAGAAGTTCAGGGGTACCTATGTTTTGCAGCAATAAATACTATGTCCAGGTTGTCTACCCTGTGTAGACAAAGCCGACTTGCTGGACTTGAGCCAGTAAAAATCTGACAGGATTGCTTTTCCATTGCACGTTCTTGAGTCTCTCACAGCTCATATATTTTTTCAGGCAGAAATAAATGCGCACACAAAAAGTGTGCATGCACTATGAATCTGGTGTGTTCAGGATGTGTCAAAACTTCTGCACAAGCTACACAGGTAACAAAAGTGTGTGTAGCAAGTCAGATACATTCTGGATGTACTGGATTTGCTGTATGTATACAAATTGTTTCTGCAGTGTATGCAAAAACTGGATGATCTGTCACAAATGAGCCATAACCACTACACACACACTGCGGAGCTGAGATCTGGGTAGCTGTCAGCTCCCTCCGAGTTCCTGCTTCTGGGAACCACTGGTCTAAATAGATGGATGGAAAGTGCCACCAGGGGGGCAGAGGTTCAAGGAATGTGTGAACTGATGCTCAGAGGATTACTGGAGCCATAGTAGGGATCAACAAAAGTTTTAAGCTACCTGAATTCTGGTTAAAAGCTCTACCCATTGGTTTTTTTTTTGTAAGGATTCATAATTTCACAGTTTTCTGTTGTGTATTCTAGAATACTCAGTTCAAAAGTTAATTAATGTGTACTGGGGAACATGCTACATACTAAAGTTGTCATAAGAGAAATCAAGAGTCAGCAGCTCCTGTGATCTGTTTGATAGAGAGTGATTAGCTGGAACAGATGACTTCATGAAGAGTGCAAGGGACTCCTACCATGCTGAGCATGAAGGTCAGAACCTAAGAACCACATATGCTTTTTAAAGAAAGTTTCACTGCACCTTCTTCTTATGCTACTGTTGGAAAAGTTAATAAGGAAATACCAGAAATTGCCATTTGTGGTGCTCATATTCTGCAACTGTGATACTGCCCATGAAAGATGCCTGATATGCAGACAATCTAAGGACTTGCCCTGCCACTGTAGGACCTCGTTAACCATGTTCTCCCCTACATCTTGTGTGTGTTCAAACACACTATGGTGACATTATGATGCCACTGTATAGGTCTCTATGTTTGGTTTTGTGGCTCCTGGTTCAGGTACTTATAAGCAAGGGCTACTGATTTGGGTAAACTGTTGGTTCATTAGTATGCTTCATAGTGCTGCTTCTAATCTGTATTTGGAATCGCTTGGAAATGAAAGCAAAACAGTCCCATCAGTTTAATATATTCTAATACTAAAATTAATACTGTAATTAAAACTTCATTTCTACATGGAGGCTGTATGGAAACACATACAGTGAAGAGTGAGCTGTCCAGAATTCACCCATTTTCCAGAAAGGAGGTTATGAACTCTGCATGCCAATGCAAACAAAAGAAATTGATATATCAACCTCTGTTTAAATTACTTGTAAAACATAAGTGTTGAGGGGATAAGGTATAGATGGAAATAGGCCCCTGCTTTAGAAACAGCCAACCCATCAGAATGCAGAATACTGAAAAGGTCATCTTGAAATGGCATAGGATTGTATTCCATAAAATATAGGCATTACATTTCTGGAACCTCATTTGTGTGACAAAAACTGTGACAAGAACAGAGGTTGGCAGAAAATCAATATACTCAGGCAGGGACTGTAATAAATAATAAAAATGAAGAACAGCATAAATTTTAACCAGTTTTCATTACAAGTTAAAGCTGGTTTGATTTCCTATGTGATCTCTTGAAGCTGCATAACTTCCAAGGAAACATCAGCAAAGGTATGTTTTTCATTTTGTATGAAAGGTGCTAAGACAAATATCGAAGAGAAGGAGAGAGGAAGATGCACTTTCAGCACCTTCACTTGCACTTGAGGGTTACCAGCAGGAACAGAGGCGTGGCGGAAAGGGTAGAATGTAGGTGGGGGCCTCCCAAGCGCCACTGTATCCAAAGTCCTCTAGGGGCCAAAGTCTCATCTGTTTAGGAGGTCTTCAGTCCCAAGGAGCATGTTTTACATGGTGCCGAGCAGCTTCTCACCCATGAGCTGCTGTGCCACAGCACAAACCACACTTTCAACCATTTCTTTAGACAGCCAGCTCCACATTCAATTCCTAACACCTTCATTTTCAGTTGTATGTACTGATAATATCAATTAACAAGCATAATCCTCTTGTATCAATCTGTCACAATTCTCTAAAATTTCAAAATGGTAAATCCATTAATTGCAATTTTATCAACCAAAAGGGACACAAGTCCCAGAGCCCTGCTCAGCCTGTGGTTGCGATTGTCCCACAGTGACTTCTTTGAGCAAGAAGTGACTCAGCTCCTCTGATTTCCCTCCATCAGGGAGGCAGGGAAAGTCGAGCCTGTTCCTCCAATATACGTCTCCATTTAGATTGACAACTTCCCATGACTGCAGGGTTAACCTTGTTATGACAGTACAGCTGTAGTTGCCATCTCTCCCTATTGCACACGATACCACAGCCTTCCCAAAGTAATAGCAGCTCTCGGAAACACAAATTACAGCAAGTGTTTCATCTCTTGTGTTGTTATTTAGCCCCAAATGACTCTGACATCAGTTTCTAATGGTGCAGACGTGCTTTTTTCCGGTTTCTGCCGAACGAAAGGTTAGGAGGGGACAGTTCCTGCTATGCTGCTTTTATTTTGTTATTTTATAGTGAAAAGTGGGAATTGATGCCCAGTTTCATGTGCCTGTTCAGGAAGTGCTTTGTTGCTTGAACACCATTTCCACCCTCCCGTCAAGAGTAAGATGCATCTGTGTGTCACCGTACATAGCATGTATGTCCGCCTGGAAAAACTGCAATTTCAATTCAAATGCTATTTTGATTTTTTTTTTAATCTGGTGTCGATATTATTCTTTCTTCTCTTTTATTAACAGAGGATTTGATTATATTTTTGTAGACTGATGGTACTCATGGACAACGTAGTTTTTATTACTGGCAAAATATTTCAGGTAGAAGGCGCGTTTAATTAGATCCTCATTTCTCAAATTCCCCTTTAATATTTTCCTTCTCTCCCATTATAACTCTTGTGAAACACAACTCAGCTTTGCAAGATTGGATCTCTGACCACTGATCTTTTTTTTTTCCAAGTGTTTTCAGTCTCCTCTCTTTGCCTTCTGGTCAACTTCCTAGATAAATACACTTTGTGAATAAAAATCACTCTACCTTCTGAATAACGACTATGTGTTGTTCATTACTGTCCAAATGCCTATGCACAAAAATCTGATAATATGTGGGTGCCTTAGAACTGACTATTATTAGACAGAAATAAATTTTGTGAGTGGATATTTTTATTGTTGACAAATGTAAAGTGCAGCATTATTCAATTTCTTCAGTTGCCCTCTGTGTCTCGGGAATGTGCCAAACCCACTATAGCTTTTAATTGCTTCATTCTCTACTCAGTAATTTTCCTGCTGTTATTAGCGCAGGCTGCTCAGCAATCACTCGGAGCCAAGGCATTTGTCAGAGATTTCCTTTGTGTAGTGTTTATGTTCTGCCTCTCGGCGCTCTGTAGCGCAGATCTGCACATGAATTTCTGCTCTATTCTATAACTGGTTCCAACTGGCACTTGCAGCAACTCAGGGAAAATATATTTCTTCATGAAGTAGGTCTTATATCTGTAACTGGCCAAGATTCCTTATATGCTTATGCAAAAAGCAAAAACCCCCAAATTAACACACTGCAGGTATATGATTTTCAATCCTGTCGGGAGCGAGGGGAGTACCAGCATCAAGCCTCTACAGACAGTGCCCTGAGTTGGAAAATCCCGGTCTGTGCAGACCTGATGATGCTACAGGTATCTATCTTTCCATCTGTCTCCTGTAGAGTTGTGATGGTTATAACTATATAAAATGTAGTGGGACATAAAATCCACCCAAATAAGGACAAATAATGAACTTGAATACTTTTACACAATCTATCTTGGTTTCATCTAATTTCACATAACTATTTATTAGAAGCTGCAAATCTGCACTTTGCTGACATGGAAACATGTAGGAACATAATGATTAAGACTGATTTACAGCTATATCCACCTAAGCAATGAGTGCACTGTGGTTGGACCAAATTAAACATTTACTGTAAAATTCAAACCTAGAAAAATGGGTACACTGGCCAAGGGGTACTGACTTAGCTGACAGTTTTTTGTCACCATTCTGAAGATAGAATACAGAGTGATGAATGATGATGCAAGATGGTTTCAGCACTGGATGGACAGCCAGCTGTGGAAGAGCATGGCTGTGTGTCTCTGAAGGCAGCTGCAAAGTAAGTGGCTTGCAAGTAAGGAGGTTCATATTGAAAGGAGGAAATAGTGGTTCATTTCCTTGAGGCAAATGATGCAAGCCAAAAGGTAAAGAAAGGATCTTAGGCATTTTGGAGAGGTCCTAAAAATGCATATCATAGTAGCAATGTCTTCTCTAATTGATTATGCAGTCTGAATCTTTGCCATTAAGTGCTTGGCAAAAGTATTATGCTCTAGCTCTCCCTGCTGGATTATTATTAAACAATTTGTGAATTTAATGGGTGCAGTGTATCTTGGTGTTGAACAGTTAAACAGATAATCCAGGCATCTCACTCTATTGTGCATGTTTCATATTTTATGTGCATTGCAACAGACATGGCTATGGGTTGTTTCCTTTTTTTGCTAATTCTTATTTTGTAGTATATAAGAAAAAAATGTGCTGTTTTTCCTGCTGCAGTTTATGAAGAGTTGCTCTAGAACATGAGAATGTTTCTCTTGGCTGCAATTTCCAAAAGGAAAGAGCCTAGGTGATATTTAAGGAGTTAAGGGAACTTTTCAAAAGTGAGTTAGGCTCTTAGAAGCTTGAACCTCATTAGCTTTCCCTGAAACTTGTCTGCCTGAAAAATCTTTTAATTATGTTTAACTACAAATTTTGTATGCAATTTAATTCGTTTTTGAAAGAGCTTTCATTTTTGAAAGTGAATTTTGAAATGAGGTTTTTTTTGGAGAGACTGGTCAATATAGATTTCATATTTCATATTTCTGGCATACCAACTTCTGGTCATTCACTTTTTCCAAGGGAAAAAGCAAGCAAAGATACCTTTAGTGGGTTAAAATATGCATAGATTATAACTACTTAGCTTAAAGACATTCACCTTAGCAGAGCTCTGCTTTAACATAGTTATACTGCTGCTGCGACAGCTTGTTTTACAACTATATTGGGCAGTATAGAAATGGATTCAACCTGTTAACACTATTAGTTCTGAGCCACAGTCATCTGTTTTGGAGTGAATCCGTCCTGAAGACAGAAGAGATGAGCAAATGTATAAAGCCATCTGTCAAGATAGGAAGCTGCAGTTTAAATGAGAATATGAATTTTTTTGCTGTTCCAAGTCCCAACATAATAATCTGTAGCACCTTTCAGCTAATCATGTCCTCAAAAGATGAGATGCATATAACAAAATGAATGCATCTAGGGTTATTAGAAATAGATCTTAACTAACACTTGATAATGAACTTGCACCTTATTTTAGAAGAATTTTGAATTTGTTTCTAAACTGGATGTTTTCAAATTGGCAAGTCCCCTACGATCCAGAAAAACTCCATTTGGTCTCTATTATTCCTTCATTTCCCCTTTTCAGCTTCTCTTTTTTCTCCTTAGAAATGCTTTCCTCTCTGGCAGTCACGGGAGACTAGAACATTTACTCTGACCCAATTAGGATAAAGAGACAGAAAGCAAGTGAGGCACAAAAGCTGTGACCTTAAGTAGGGGCTGCACACTATGCATGTGTAGGATTAGAGAGATGAATACACATCTTCTTGCAGAGAAAAAAAAAGAACCTGTCCTTCTGTTTCTGGGTTGTTTTTTGTAGGGTTTTTCTGGTGGTTTTGTTTTGTTTTGTTTATTTTGATTATGACTGTGAGCTTCTAGATGAATGTGAAAAAAACCCCACCTTAATCAGTATGCTGAGCTGAAAAGAGTGAAGACACCCCAAAGTTGTAATGATATCAAGAGCCACCTAGAAAATTTATGGCTTATTGAATAGACCCCCTAAGCCTGTACACATCTCATCTGGCATAGAATTGTAGTGTTCAAAAGCAAAACAGTAGACCTGCTAGAAATTGATGAATGGAAGGACAGATCCATGGAGCACTTTATCAACTGCCTGCCACTTTCAGTACAGCAAACAGTAGAATCTCACTGACAAGAAAAGAATCATAAAAAATATATGCATCTGGTGGAGAAACTGGGCTAAAGATGGCCTACTAATGGTGTCATATATCAGTATTTGACCTGGCGTGGAAAAAAAAAAAAAACCACTGCAAAAAAAACCTCCTTTAAGAATGTTTAGAGGAACTAAAGGAACTTTATTATATCATCAGATATGCAATAAACATGTCTTGAAAGCATTTTATCCTATTTAAGAGAAATAGTATTTTTAATAGTATAATCTAAAAGCAAGCAGTTAATGTGGCCTTGAATTGAAACAATATTCTACAAAATAAGCCTTACAAGAGCTGGACAACCGCATTGCTATCAAAATTTGCTGTCAATTTTTTATGATTAATATATCCATTTTATTATCCTTACATGTATTGCATTTAAAACCCTCTTGCTTTATGATGCGTACATGTATTCCATGTAAAGCCTGCTAAATGACAAATTTTTGTCTTGTTCCACAAGTAAGATTTGGAAATAAAATATCTGCTGCTTGCTAGATGACCTTTGAACCGTGATCTTCACTTGTAGAGCAGACTTGGACTGCAGTAACTAGAAATAGCATTCTGTGTGGGTTGTGACTAAACTGATTTCAGCACATTTGGAGAGTGCTAAATAAGTCAGACCTCACTTGCTGGGTTCTGAGTGGAGTCAGGAAAAGTGAGACAACAAGGAGCAAGAACAAAATGTCCCTAAAATATATGCAAAAAGCAATGTTTTTTTTTTCTCTTTTCCCACATGGCTTACTGAGAGAAGTGATGTATCAAATGCATTTCATGATATGATTTATTAATACTGGTAATTTGAGTAAGTTCAAACGATGTTTTTCACACAATGAAACAATGTTAGTGTATGAGTATGTGGGTGTGCATTTATTCTGAGCCCAGACACAAAATATACAATGAATATATTAATCCAAATCAGTTGTCTTCTAGAAGGAAAATGTGCTGTCAGCCAAGGACCATGTGCATGTTAGACAGTTTTTTCACAGGAGGGATGCTTCTAACACGTCAGTACAAGAGAATGGGACGTACTCGGCCCATTTCTTCATGCTGTGTTCTTCTGTTGTGATTGCTTCCCTTCTTTTCTTGTCTCTCCCTTTTAGCACATTGAAGATTGATAGGAGGAGCAGTTGTGCTGTTCACTCTATTTTACCAAAACTTTTGCAACTTGTGTCTCTTAAAGTTCTAATGAGTGGAAGGCCCTATGACTGCAATAAAATTTTAGCATTACTTCCAAGGAGCAAAGAAAGTTTCTGAGTCTTTTGGCTGCAGAAAGCACTTCAAAATAAGATCCTTCTGGCTTTCAAATGGACCAGAGTAAAGAAAATGTAGTTTGGAAATTATTGTAGTCATGACTGTACATCGTTTGAATGAATTTTAGAGGGGAAAAGATAATAGAAAGGTATTTGATTTATCATTTTAAAACACTGGTGTATTTTAGATCTGCAGAAAGAGAAGAAGAGGAGCCAGAAGCAAAAAACCAGAGAAGATGCTGAAGAAGGGGTGAGGACATGGGAAAAATTAATGGCAGCCAGAGGCTGATAATGAATATAAGGCACAGAAATTGTTTCTGTATTCTTGTCCCAGTCCATCAATCTGATCATATTTCTAGACTTTACTATCCTTAAAGGTTTTAAGTTTTTCTGTAAGAGATGCATCTGTGCATTTTTTCCTCTAATGCTTTAATAGAGGATAGGCTGAGAGGAAGAACATTCTTATGCAGTCAGCAAAGTCAGACTGAGGCAAACTCCTCTTTCTTTTATTTTTTTTTTTTTCTAATAGGCCTTCAAATGCCTTTCTTATTTATATGAAATATAAACTTGTATATATTTATCTAGAGCAAGATGCACAGCTCCTCTGCCTCCCACTGATAAACCAAGGCAAACAAGCTATGCTATGAGACCACTTGCTTTGCAAACTTCCTATGGCTCAGTGGATAGCTTCGAAGGGCAGTTGTCAAGGTGAGTTTGAGAAGCCCATGTGAAAAGGGAGTGCTGACTTTCTGATAAACACTGTTTTGTAGCTGTGCAAACATCTGACCTGCTGAATACTGCAGAACTGGCAGAATAGACGAGAAAATGCATTTTTCTCACACAAATTTTTGGAGTGTTCTTGGTTCGCTGTCTGCTGCTGAATCGTGTAACTGAGCACATATACCTTGAAGATAAATTTGATTGATGTACTGATTTAAAATAGCATATTATATATAATATATACAGAGAACAACCTCTGTAATAGACTATGGACTCTTCTATACTTACCTTTACCTGTATTACCTGTATTATTTGATATATGCTAGGATATCCATCTCTATTTTTAATATAAACCTTTAGTGCAGCTTGGCAGGTTAGGCTGTGTTACTTCAAACTAGACCAGGCTCAGGTAGTAACCTGAGAAGTGTTTTTCTCCTGTTACCTCTTTTTGATTGTTCATCCTGAAGTTTTAATCATCCTTGGACAGACAGAAATCTAACTTCTTAAAGTTCACAGTCCAAACTGGTATTATGGTATTTGGTAGAAAAAAAAGGAAAGGGGTTTTCTATGAATAAGAAGAAATGCCCCATTTTGATGCTTATTTTTCATTATCTGTATTTTAAATTGTACTAATATTTGTCAGGTGCCTGAGGACTGGTCATATAATCAAGTCTTTAGTACTAAGAAATAGAGATTTTTGACCTATCACATATGAGGGAAGCAGTAAGGAAGTACTCTCACAGGCAAGCAAGTAATCAGAAAATACCAGTGATTTTCTTTGACACTAGCAGATTTAGAGAAAGAATGTGAAAAATCGACTTCATGGGAATGGTGTTCCCTCTGAGGCACACAATGAAGCATAGATTGGACATGGATAATTTGCTTTCCTATTTTTTTAGCCTGGGCTTCTAAAATAAAAAGAAGTCTGTGTTTGCATGTTGTCCCTTATGTCTGCTTTTATTCTGTTTTCTGTAAGCATTAGAACCCATGGATCAGTTTCAACTAAATGGGATGGAAAGACAGAAGTTTTCCAAGATTATATCAGTTCTATGAGTTTCATGACAATTGATAATTGTTGGAGGAGAGATACTCAAATTAGTACCCCTAGCTGAGGAAAAGTCTGCCAAGGATATGACGAAAAGTGGTTAAGCAACATAGCTACATGGAGAGAGGGGAAGGAACAAAAGCAGTTTTGATGGCAGAGTGCAAATCTGAAGGAAATAAGCCTCCAACACTGCTGCAGCTTGCTGATAAATTTATTCAGTTTTATACCCCTTTTGTTATGCATAGAGCACTTAATCTGCTACAGAGATTGGGGGTTTTGAATAAAGTCTTGAAAGAAAAACTCCCCTTCTGAAGCTCAATATCTTTGCCCTGTTGGTTCTGGAAAGGCTGTTTGATGATATTGTGGGGGAAAGACAAGGCTCCTCATCTTGTTCTTTATTAACCCAACAACAACTTCAAAATGTTGATCTTAAATCAGTTAACGGAGAAATATTGGAAGGTACTATTTCCTCTATAGAGATTTCAAAAATCTTCAATTTTTTTCATGAAAGTTCTCATTTTAACATTTACCTAGGCTTGCAACTGAATGGTGCAAGGCATATGTATGGCTTTCACAAAAAAAAAAAATAGATTTTGAATCATAGAATCATAGAATCATAGAATAGTTAGGTTTGGAAAGGACCTTAAGATCATCTAGTTCCAAACACCCTGCCATGGGCAGGGGCACCTCCCACTAAACCATGCCGCCCAAGGCTCTGACCTACCTGGCCTTGAACACCACCAGCAATGGAGCATTCACAACTTCCCTGGGCAACCCATTCCAGTGCCTCACCACCCTT
>JANRGW010049238.1:0-20489 GCA_024733675.1 Psilopsiagon aymara
TTCACTACTGCCAGGTCTCTTCCATCCACTGGCCTACAGCCTCATTGTGTCCAGTTTCTAACAGCCATTCCCCAACACTCTATCACTGAACTATTATTTCCTAACTGATTAGCAAGTTCCAAAATCAATGTGACAAAGGCAGATTGGGTGTTGCTATTGAAATCTTCTTCCCTTCTTCCAAGCTGTGAGCAGGTAATGAACACAGCCTTCTGGTTTGCAGCCCTTTTACCAGAAGGACCCATAGTCATAGGAACTCAGTGGAGAAAATCTTGATACTTCTTTGCTTCTTCCTTCTTCTAAAGTAATTTATTGGCAAAAATACCAATATTGGACAATATACCAAGTTCTGCAATAATGGACAATATACCAAGTTCTGCAAGTGGGGAGAGAGAATCCATGAGCCAGGATTGCATCAACTAGCATTTCCAAGGGTTATAGCAAAATGGTTTCCAAATATCCTCACATAACCTCCTGCCACATCTCCCTTTCTGATTTGTGACTGACTTAACTGAGCTTTGAGTAGCACTAAAAGACAGAATTCAGCTCTGTGGGATGTAAGAAAAGGTCATGCCTGAGGAAGGGTACCAGATTCCTACTTAAAGGGATATGCAGCAGCTGAGAGGTAGCAAAAGTTCCAGTACAGGGCCAGGCTACTCTTTTTTTTCGTGAGGGAATTATGTACAGATAATTTTGCCACACATTACATTCCTCCCTCCTACACACACACACATGAGTAAATAATATGAACACCCACTGCCCGATTGGTCCCCAATTAGATGTCTCTAGCTAGGGTTAACATCTCTGCATCCTTCTCTACCACAGCTCTCATCTTCTCTAAAATACTTCTTTTTAGCCTTTGAAAGCTGTAGGTAGGCAGTTCACTCTGTCAACCAGAGTGCTTCTCCTCCTTTACTTTCACTGTCTCTCAGCTCAAACTTAAAAACTGGTGGCAAAGAGGAGATGAGAGGGAAAAGCAAAATTGTCAGCAGTTCACTTTGTTCTTACCTTGTCTTTCAGCCCATACCTTCCTTTCCTCTCCATCTGCTGATAAGCACATAAGTGGCCAATGTTGAATGTCCTGTCACACTCGGAAGCAGTGCTGAAGGTCACAGTCATTCCTGGGGCTGACCACAATAAAGCAGTTATATCTCGCTAGACCCACATATGTTTATGCTCCTTGCTCCTGTCTGTATCACAGTGGGATGTCATTTCAGCAAAACTCTGTAGGTCAGCAGGAACAGGGAAAATAAATCCTTATTCCCTCTCTGAAGATTCTGCTTCATAAGCTCTCTGGGGCAAGGACCAACTTTTTATTAACTGGCTGGAAGTGGCCTTGATGTCTCAGGCATCCTTAGACACTAAGAAGAAACAAATACTGAACATCAGCAACCTTACAGAAGTGGGCAGCCAGAGGCAGCGGGTGTTCATCTCATATGACAGATACAAAATATGTCCACTGCCTGAATGTAAAAGTCCTTGGCAGGAGGTGGCTGACAGTGAACAAGCCCAGGAAATTCATGTTACAGGTTAAATTTAACCTAATGACTGCTGGAAAAATTCAGTAAAGGTGGTTAGACTTTCAAACATGGAGCACCAGGTGGTTGTCTTCATAATTCATCTCACTAGCCACTTTATATCTCTGGTTTATATTGCTCAAGCTTTATTTCACCCATTAGAGTAAACCAAAATGTCTGACTCTGCCCCGAGCAGTTTTCCAAGAGGAGCTACTAACTGGATGGAAACAATAAAGCAGGTTGCTTTTTTCCAGCACTTTCTGAAACTAGGCTATTTCAGAGCCCATCACGCTGGGAGCAAACCTGGCCACAACTCGTTGCATGAACTCTTGTGCTGTAGCAGGGTGAGACTATATGATCACAAGAGACCCTATTAACTGATCCTCTCCTTCTGTGAATACCTGAATAAAGTGTTTCAGATTAAACTGGCTGCTTACTTACATGCTCCCTGACACTGTTGCCAGTGTGGCAAAGAGGCAGAGAGCACAGACCTCCTTCTCCCTGCTGGGCTGGGGGAGTTGCCTTGCAGTGAGGCCTAGCTGGCCTGCAGGGAAGGCCCTGCTGTATGGCTGTCACGTCTCATAGCCCCGTTGCGGGAGCAGACCCTCACCAAGGGCTCGGGCAGGCAGTGCTTGTGGCCTTGAGCAGTTCCTCAAAGCAAGGAAGGCTGGCAGAGGCTGAGGTGGCAGTGGGCTGCTGTCTGCCCCTCTGTAGCCCTGGCATACCCAGGATGGAGGACTCAGCACTCATCTCTGCTGCAGTGATGTAAGTGCTTTTGCTCTGTCTCCTGAACACTGCCTGACAATGGGAAGAAAACGGCATCGGGGAAAGGTCAGGAGTCAGGTTTGGGGTGAGTGATGTCTCTCCTCTGCTGAGGCCTGGCTGGTGCGCCTGAATGATACCTCTAAAGGTGGAGGCGAGTGCCCTAGGCCTGAGGGGAAATGCATCCTGCCGTGCAGGGGCCGGCTGGAGGAGGGAGCCCCTCCCGCAGGCAGTGAGGGAACCTTCTGTGAGAGCCGGGTGAGCCGCAGGGCAGGCTGCCAGCCCCGGGCTGGGGGGACCTCTGTGCCGCGGCCTTGCGGAGGCCGAGTGCACCTGGTGCCAGAGCTCAGGCGTTTGTGCCACGGTACAGACCCGGACCCACAGAGGGGAGAGATGGTGAGCACAGAGGTGAGCTAGTTGGATTGGTAAGGCAGTACAGCCGTGCAGGGCACAGCCCGGGAGCCTGCCGGGGCGGCAGCGGCGGCTGGCGCCAGGAGAGCCCGGCGCCGCGGTGGCAGTTGTTGCCCGGTACCGGCGCCCCTGGCTCCCGCCGGGCTGCGGGGCAGCTGGCAGCCGTTGCCGTAGAATGGTGCATTTGATGAGGTGATTGTTCAGCTCATATAAACATTCACAAGCAACGCTGAGCTCTAAGTAAATTATGTCTGATGCCGCTCCCCTCCCCTCTGCCACGCACACGTCTGCCGTTCAGTTTGATACACATTTCTGTGCAGGAGTCATAGCCTTGCTTAAAGAGCCAGCGAGAGGTGCCTCATCTACAGAAGGGGCATCAAGGTTACTGGAGATGTGAAAACTATGAGAGTCCTCATAGCCTTTGGAGGTAGGACAGAAGACCAATTCAGACTTCGACTCACAAGGTGTTTTCCATTACAATTTACATACACCATTCGCGTTCAGTTCCTGGATGAGGAATTGCTATCAGCAATGAGGGTGCTAACCTGCATACTGACGCTTGCTTCTCAGAAAACAGCACTTCACCAAACCAATTGGCTACAATTTAAGAGACTGACAGAACTTCTACAACAGTGTACTAAGACCAAAATATTTTTCCATTTTAGTAGCACTCCACACTGCTTTCTTCCTGAACATTGCAGCATTTTTGATAGCCAAAGTGCAGGCCACCTTTTGTAGAAGGGAAGGAACTACATATGTTAAACCATATAGCAAATTTATATGTACACTACAAAGTCCTAGACACTTCCTTTATAGACCTGTGTGACCCTTCCATGTAGAACTAGTGTTGAAATAAAGGTACTTAACAACTGAAAGGCACCTTGGCTATACATTAGTTCAAGTCCAGGCAAAACCAGTCGATGCCACACTAGCAGCAGTCATACCTGTATTTCAGGAAATGCAGCTTTTCTCAGGGACAGCCTTGGAATCCCCCCCTGAATTGTTGCTACGTGAAAAAAAACGCACCATTATAACCAAACTAAGATGCCAAGCCAAAGTTTTACAGGTGATAAGCTAATTAGAACATACATGTTCCTATGAATTCACAGTCGCAATATTCATATGCACATTTCTATCAAAAATAAGGAAAAATATTTGAATTTTAGTATTTTTGTAAGTTCTCTTAAGACTCTTTGCTGCCTTCATCTCTGATGAAGCCAGGGGAATGGTGACGATCATAAGATTTAGATTGTAAGATCACTTCAGATCAAAAAGGTTTGTATAAATAAACTAGAAGTAGTAAAGGGATCTATGCTGCTTATTTCCTAAGTCTGAGGTTCTGTTTTAAAGCATTGTGGAACTTGAGGTCAGTGGCACAAGTGGTTATCTCTGAGGCTCAAGGACTAGCAAAATCACACAGCTGTACTCACTGCTGCACAGTAGGATGTGCACTGCCAGAACTGTAAGGTACAGTACATTTCTCATTAATGTGTTTTGCTATTTACAGTCAATAAAATGCTGGAGTTGAGATTCTGTGATTCTTCCAACGCTGATAGATAAGGTCAATCTACTGTTTGCTGTGCATGGCAATGAGGTAGGACTGAAGACATCATTAATTAATGTAATACATGCATTAACATAGTCCTCAGTCATGCCTGGGATTCTTAGAGTGGTCTTATTTTAGATTTCCCACAGTCAGGCACCTAAGCTTTTGCTTTTTTAATTTTGAGGGACACCACATATTTTCTGGCCAAACAAAAACCACAATGTCTTCCAGAGGCAATGGAAGAGATAAATGTGCCCAAGATGACTAAAAATTTGGTGCATGAACACATGCCTGGATCTGAGTCCTAGGCTTAATTCATGTGCAGTGTGTGCTGCATATACATACACACGTGTCCTGGAATACTCCTGAATTGCTCTGGAAAGACGGTGGCTGGGAGTACGCTGCCAATAACAAATATTTCACCAGATCTGCCACTGGTTCCTTCATGGTTCCCAGGAATGAAGGTACCAGGAGCAGGTTATAGGTCAAAATAATTGTTATGGTGAGTCATGCCAAGCTCATAGGCCACAAGTTTAGCACCATCAGTACAGTGAAAACTTGACGGAGATCTATGTTACATTCCCTGTCATTCCCTGTGGCACCTCTATGATGAACATAGCAAAAAACACACTGTTCAGTGTAGTGGCTCAAAATATGCTCACCTCTGTTTGCTGGCAAGAGAAACAAAATCACTCTAACAGTGCTGATATTCACAAGGGGTTTGGGTACGTGCAAGAAGAATGGGGTAGCTTGCACTGCTCTGAGCCACCTTGACAGTCTGAACTCGAGAAACTTGCCTGCAACAGTGACACAATACTTCAGATTTGTAAAGCAAATTTTGTTTGCTTTATGTGCTTTTGGTGGGATTTGTTTGGCAGTGACAGCCAGCTAGGAAGTCTTTAAATGGCACACACAGAGTGGAAAATTTGAGACCATGACAATGAGCCCTGTCACCACATCATTCATTTTAGGGCCTTCACAGTAGAGACTGAGGCTTCTGAGCATCAAGGAGTCTGTGTCTTGCACAGCTGTCTCAGTTGATTTCACAGTTAATCAGGTTTACTCTGCCTCTAAACCACAAACCTTTCTTCTTTCTTTTTTTTTATTTCAGTTTAATTGCTGTGTTTCTGGGTTTCTGAGGCTTTCTGGTTTTTAAGGTATGTGTCAACAATTACTGTCTTTGGGATTCGTTTTGTTTTGTTTAGGGATATTGAGGAAACTTTCCCATTGCTGGAAATATCCTAGTAAATTCCTTATTATTTAGCAATCACTAAGGAGGTACCATTCCTTTGGTTGCACAGCAGAAGGTGAATATTTAATGGACCAATACTAAGGGCAAATGAAAAGAGTGCAAAGGCTAATGCAGAGGCCAGTAACAGACTTTCTGGGGCAGGAGACCTGTCCTGGCCTTATCACATGGCAATGCTGAATAGAATCCCTAAAACCAGAAGTGAAAACAAACAAACAAAAAACCACTGGTGAGAGAAATCAAAGAAAAAAAAATGGATTTACAGAAAGAAACCTGTTTTGGCAGGAGGTCTCATACTATATGTGCAATTATTCAGATAATTGGTTGACAATCCATATAAATATTTCTATTTTTTCTTGATTAGACCCCTGGAATTACATGATTTCATCTAGATACATGCATCGTAAATGCAAGGTATGGCTAGATGAGGAGAAACTGTTAATTTTATTTTTCAGTTTATATATTTTTGCTAGTAAAAGTGTACTTACTGGACTCATCTTTATTACATTTTTTTTTTGTAAGTTAAGTAGTAGAACCTCTTTAGTTACAGAGTCAAAAATTTGGTTTTGATATTCAGGTTTTTGATATTTATTTTATATTTGTGGGGTTTTATACTCAGGGAGGCTAAGAAAGACCTTAAAGTTGTGTGATTGACATGCAAGTAATGTGAGTGTTTATGTTTCCTTTCTATAAGTAGGTTATTCCTGGGAGAACATAACCATTGGAATAGGATCAGTTAATTAAAAATTAACTTGTTTTTAATCCATCTCAGATGGATTTTGCCTTTCTCATCATACAAATTTAAATTTTGTCTTCCCTTCTACTGTAAATTCAACTATGTAATTCTAGTTCTTTAGCATTTTATAATTACACTTGTGCTCAGCAGGTTTTGATATGTGTTGGATAAGTATCTAAACTTGATTTTTTTGTACATCTTTATTAAAAGCCCTGACAAACCTAGTGGGTCTGATTCTGTTAAAGTAGTGTAAGCTGGCAGTAATTGCTGAAGTCAAATAATTCTGCAAGTACAAAATTGATTCTAAAGGTCTTTTCAAGCTTATTTTTATTAGAAATGTGCGTTGATTTTAAAGGCATTGTATCTAAGGTTGCAGCTTCTTATGTGAGGGAGTAGTACATCTAAACAAAATAGATCCCGTGCTGATAGCATAAAATCAGCAGTTTGTGCTGTCGGAGCAGAAACTTACTCCAATTTGATTCAAGAATGGAAGCATTTCACGAGAAATTATTACTGCAGAAAAAATCCTAACGGCTAGATAAGCTTTAGTTAATGTTAAATCACAAATACATTGCTGTCTTTTAATTTATTTATTTTGAGTTAACTAAAGTTAACTTGGAAAAAAAATTACTCTGTGCATTTACAAATATATAATCACGTTTTAATTATACTGGCTTTTATTTTAAGTGTGCCAGGCTGCTTAAATGAAGCCCTTTGGGAAAGAGATGTTTATAGGTGAGATCTACTGAAACTCCTACTGCACTCTTTCTTCTGGAAACCTTGCCGACACATGCAAGTACCTGATCACAGTAGCTTGTCTGTCTAAACAAAATAGTTTAAGTCAAACCATAATGCTTTTCTGAAGACAGAAGCCAGTACTACGTCTTTGATGTGAAAGTATCCGCAATTGGAGAGTGGAGGAGATTTTTCTACCAGAAGTTCTGACATGCTGGAAAATGTTGGCATGACCTCTGCTGAGAGAGGGAAGTTCTCAACAGCTCTTCATGCTCACAGTAGTGAAGCCTCAGTTGAAAATCACCCTCTGCAAAGATGCCTCTTACTAACTTGTGTTGACCAAGAAGACACAGCATCGGTTTCAGGAATCTCTGAACTTTTTAAGATTATGGAAGAACCTCAAGCACAGATTTTAAAACATGATGTAGAGATACCACCTCAAGCCAGAATCGTAACAATACCACTTTCTTCTTTCCCACCTAAATTGCAGCAACTAATGTCAGCCAGAGCTAGAAATATCTTTGAGACAAGGCAAGCTACAGAACTACCAGCTGTAACTTATATATGGCCAGTAATAAGGATGAAAGATGCTTCCAGCCCTATTTGGAGCAATTTTCCAAAGTATTTAATACCAATGAGTCCAACCTTGACAAGACACTGTTCTAGTCCTGATGTAGTAATTGAAGATGTGATATGTTCCCATATAACCCCAGTCAATAAGCTTGCACAGGAAGAGCTAGAGAGAAGGACAGTAAGATCATATCCTCTTCTTGTAAAGTCATATAGCAGTGTTGTTTCAGAAATTTTAAAATCACTGACCAATACCAAAAATAAGGATTATAAGAATACATACATTTTACCACCTTTGTCTGAATGTCCATCTGAAGAGCAACTGGAAATCCCTCTCTTTAAGGGAAATGGTCTAGTGATATATAATGGGAAAGTCTACCTTCTGTATGTAATGGGGCATGAAGCTGTGCCAGCAGAAATGGAAGTACATGGCTGTGATATGTTGCTTAGGAAGACCACAGCTTGGCTCATTACATGCAGTATTATCCGTGACGTAACAACTGAAGTTCCATATTCACTGCTGTCAGAACAGTATGATATAAAACAGAAGGAAAGATGTCTTACAACCTTTGCTACCCCCCCAAACCAAGATAAAACTTCAAATGCAACATATTTGTCTTCACACTGGATGGCTACTCTCTCTCAGCCCAAGCAGTTCTCACCTTCTACTGGGAAAAGGCAACAGGTAGTAATGTATGATGATCAGTTGAATGTCTGTGTATGGACAATAATTTTCCTCTTGGATATAGATGAATGCAAAGTGTATTATTCTGAATATTTATAACAGGACAAGTGCGATGTAAGATAAGTGAAATGGTTTTGATTTCACTTTTTTGGAGAAGCCAAGCAACTCCAGTGGACATAGTCACTGTAGATAAATCAAAGTAGAGCTTCCCAAGGGAGAAGGTGGGGTTTCAGAAAACAGGTGCTGAGTGCCGTCGTAATCACATTTTAAAGTAACAGTGAAAGGAGAGAGAAGGGCTGGCTTGCAAGGTCCCTCCTGAATTAAATTCTTCATGAAAAGCCATATCCCTGAAGTAGGGAAGGCTGTAGAAATAAGGTGTGAAGATAAACTGGGGAGGGAGGAAAGTGGCTATCCAACACTCACTTTCAGATAGTTTCTACTTTTTCTTGTTTCAGTTCCTCAACAAGACTGCATTCCTATCTGAAGAGGGCTTGCAAAAAGAAAATGGGAAAGAAGCCCTTCAGGAAAAAGACAATGAACTAAGAAGGAAATTTGGTATTGTTAAGGATGTAAGAGTCCTTCTCAACAGAGTAAGTCCCACTGAACTTAAGGAGACTCTGGTAAAGCTTCTGCACTGAAATTGAAGTTAACGACTAAGACAAAGAAATTAGCAAGTGCACCAAAGGTATATAACTGTCCACATATAAATAGAAAGCGTGCCTCACCTTGAAGTGTTCATTACACAGCATTAGTACACTTCTCAAAATTTGTGAATGTCTGAGTCCCGTCATAAAGTGTTTTCTACTTGAGAGCCTTACAATGTTTATAAAGATTTAAAGTTGGGGTTTTTTTTTGTATTTGGGCTATTGATAAAGTCAGGAAACTCTGGCTGTGTTTGTGCAGTCTACATTTGTTCTGTTACATTCTGTTATTTTCTGCAGGTTTTAATTAAACCCTCTGAGAAGAATAGCAGATCTTCCTAAATGTAGTTTTTATGTAAGACTTCAAATGGGAAAGCATTTCTCCATACAGTGAGAGGAAGATCTCTGCTCTACATCTGTAAATTACATCTCTAATTGAACCATGCCCTAACGAAGGGCATTATTTTAATATGTGTGTTTAAACTGTATGTTTGTTTAGGTTTACTCCTGAGAACTGTTTAATGAAATTGTATTAAATTGTGCTGAAATGCTTTGAAATAGCACATTTAATTAGTGCATCCTAAATAAATATAATGGCACGTCAGAATCTGTATATCTCTTTGATACAGCTGTGTATCTTTCTACAGCACTCAGAATCACAACTGAAGTGAGGGTGAGAAATAAATTAATCTATACATTCAGGTTTTCCCCAGATGTGAGAGTAGTCAAACCACAGGATCTCAGCCCAGACCTGTTTTAAATTATGTTATATTTAGTTAATTTATGGTTTAGCAAATGCTTTAATTCTGGAGCTTATCTTAAAACTCCAACTCAGTAAGGTAATGAGCTTTTGTTTGTATTGATGTCAAGCATGATGGGTCCTTTTTAAGATCTTAGTACTATTTGCTGCAGTATATTTGCCTACCACCTGGGAGATGTGGGTCCATTGCTCAAAGAGCACCAGAATCTCCTTGTGGACAGGAACAACAGTCTTGATCTAAAGTAGGTTTTTGTTTTTCTGCTACACTGTCCAACCTAGATAGTTCTCTTTGGAAAGAAAATAAATTATAAATTAAGGGATAGCTGGCTGTGAGCGTAGACATTAATCGCCACCTGTAAGATCCTTTTTGTTTAACAGCGAACTGTGCCACTTGAACCAGTTTTGCTGAGGAAAAGAGAAGAAAAGAAACTAGAGCAGTGTGAGTAATCTCAAAGGAGAAGAAAAAGTAAATGTATTCAAAAAAGATGCAGCACTTCAGAGACCATGAAAAGGAGGAGGAAAAATTATTCTATGCAGACAGTATGAAAGTCTAAAGCTTACCACATGTGCTGCCAGACCTTCTTTTGGAAGGAGCACTGAGCAAACCCTGTACATTCAAGAAAACCCAGATGAATTTTTTCAGATTAAAACTTTGCTTTCTGGTTAGTGAAGGGATACTTTCTCTGTAAATACACCAGTTGTAAATGAAACATCAGGAGGAAAAGGGAATGTAAACAAGCTTCTAAGATCCTTAAAGGTTGAAAAACACCGATAGAAGCACTATATAAAAACAAACAGCAGCAATGAAAAATTATTCTTGCTGCTCTTAAATTACAAAATTTCAGATCAGTATTTGGAGGGTGGGTTGTTTGTTGTGCTTTCTATTTTGTTTCTGTTTAATCAAATATAAAAATTATCTCAGTCTTTACACTTAATATCTGGAAAACCCTGACTGAAGAATTTCTCTCAGAATCACTTCTACTGAGTGGGTTCATTATCACAGCCTGAATGTGTTCTCCACTAGCCAAAAGTGATGAAGTTAACAGGCTTCCGCAGTTGTGGAAGGAGCATCGCACAACACACAAGGGAAACGGGACCCTGATAGTCGCAGCAGTTTGATGTTTAAAGAGCACCAGTAACCAGAAATCTTTACATAGCTGCCCCTGGATTACTTACTGTATTGACACTATAGCTTGTTATGTGTCAATACTGTAATTTCAGAAAGTTGATGTTTAAATGGTAGTCATTTTAAAAAACTAGACTTTTTATTTTTACTGCAGCTAATAAAATCCTGATATAATAAAGACATAAGGCTACTAATTTGTTCTTCCTCAAGGGCTTTGCTTCCAAAATTCAAATATGGTTGTACAATGAAGAAATAATCAACAATCTAACATAAATCATTAAATATTATGTAATTAAAATATGACATACAGACAGTTGCCTAAGAGACGGTACTTTCAATGAAGAAAATAACAGCCCTCCTTTGGTGGGAGTTTGCCCATGTGGAGGCTGTGAGGATCACCTTAGTAAGAAAACAGCAGCAGACATTGAAGACTGAGCTCTTCTCTCTTGGAAACAGCTTGTCATCTGACTGGGCAGCCTTAATCTGGAACTGAAATATATTTCAAATTACCATCTACCTACAAAAGGCTGACAAGAACACTGAGACAGGGGCACTCACTAAAAGTAAATTAATTTGCTTGAATGCCTGGGTTGCAAAACAAGTGGTTGTTAATGCATTATTCTGAGTTTCTTTCCTGCTTGACTGCCGGCCCAGATTGTTTGCTACTAATAGTACATTACATGTCCTTAGAGACAGTGGTCTCCTAACATTTGCTTTAAGGCTCAGATAAGAATTGTTACATAACATTATACAGGAGAGTTCAAATCTTGTGTTCCTTTAAAGACTGGGGGGACCTCAATTGCATCCAACATCAGTTTAAGTTAACAAAAATCCTTTAAAAGCCACAGTTTGTATGGAAGCATACAGTGTATAAATCCAGACAAACCATTTCAGTGTTCTGGGATATACTACTGACAGTTTTATAGCATCCACCTTGACCTGTCTACCCTGTACTGTGCTAGTCTCTTGAAGCTGATATTCTTGGTACATTGAATCCTGGCTGTTCAAGGTTATTTCACACTTCCTCTTTGATAAACGGGGAGATGTCTCTTCTCTTACAAAATACACACCACCATTTCTACCTGAATTCCTTCATAAGGCACTGAAACAAACTCTGGTTTGAGAGCTGTTCCTGCACAATTAGCCTGCAGGCAGACAGCCCCAGAGATGGCCTGGGTAGGCTGCAAAGGAGCTGGGATAGGAGGATGGGTGTTTTTTTGACATCACCTGAGAAAATGCAAGAAGGAACAATATGGTATTCATATGAACTCTTTATCCTTTTACTCAGTAATCCAACAACACAACTCAAAGTAGTTCAGTCCTTAATTTTACTTTAAAGAGTATAATACTGTAAAAGCTAGTGGAAGCTTGCTGACGTATGGCCCAAAAATGAATTAGAAATCATAGGATTTGTACTTAACCTGGAATAGTTTTTGTAATGCTTTTTGGATGCCTTATGGAACTACAGTACAAGAATAGAGCATTCAATCTATTCTCTATGTGTCTACTAATAGCCAAGGGCTACACAACTGCTAGCTGTGCACAGAAGTAGATACATCCAATTACTATGTTCTTGTTTCCTGCAAGCAAAATAAATTGTAAGATTGGATATGACATGAAATTAATTGAGTAGAGTACTAGAGTATTCTATCTACGAGTATAATTTGTTCCATTGCTTGATGTTTGTTATTTCTTATTCCTTCTCTCTTTTGCATAGTATAATAAAGTTGACAAGCTGTCTTGGTTTTATAAGATAATTTATCAACATATTTTAGAAAATGCCTTGCAGGTTTTGTGTTGCTGTTCTTTATTTAATGGGAAAAAGAGCATATTTTAATCAAAAGACAGAAGACTAGATGCAATTTACCACCTCACAGCTGCTTCTGACCATCAGGTCATTTTTATCTTTCTGACAACAAATGATAGTCATGTGAAGTAGTATGCAGTAGTACTGTCGTGAAGGTGTGACCTCCTGCTCACACATAAAGCAAACTCATCACATTTTTGATATACAATGCAAATGAAAGTAACATATAAAGTGTGAACCACATCCCACTGCCTTTCCAACAGCATATTGCTTTCAACCCTGGGTAGCCCTCATTGTGACCTTGCTCCCAGCAAGAGTCTGCACAAATGAGCCTTACAGCCCCAATTCATCTGTGCAAACCTGAGTTCCCAACTGTAATTTTCCCACAAACATTCCACTCTTAATTCTGGCAAATAGCACGCAATCTATGGAGTACAAAAAGCAGCCATTTCTCTCCCTTTATGCACTTCTAGAAACATCCCTCAGAAAAGTAAAATTTCCAGCACTATGCAAAACCAACACAGCATAAACAATCACATCTTTTAGAAAGTTAGGCCTAGCCCTGCTTTCACTCTTTCTTCTAGTTAGCAACATTTTTATCAATTTGTTTCAAGTCTAGTTCAAATCCATCTGAAATTGCCAGAAGAGCCACAGATAACAGTAATTCATTTGGAAAGAATGGCAAGGAGTTAGTATTTGACAACTTCAAGATAAATAGTCACACTTTGCTTTATTATTTCTGTAATTTCTTGTCAGTTTATTGTAATAATCTGTGATAAAAACATTTTCCCAAATCTATTTTGGGAAACTTAAAGTAGAAACTCTTTCTTAAAGAAGAAATCCAACTTTTGTCTAGTTAATTTTCTACTTAAAGTAGAAATTCTTACCTTTATTTTTAAGCCCTGGAAGAGGCAGAACAAACTCTGAATTATGCTTCAGTGTTCATATTTCAGATGGTTCTTGCAAGTTTATTCTTTTCAGTTAGAATTATTCAAGAGTCTGTAACTTCATTAAATTCGTGTTTCATATTTCTGTCTTTCTACAGTTCAAGTTCCTGTCCTGGAAAATGAAGTTTATGTAGATAAACCTTTCTGAAGCACTCTTCACATACACACATCCCTTGCCAAGGAGATGACCTTGCAAAATGTTTTCCTATGGAATACAAATTTATAAGCAGGGATAATAGCTGTCACCTAAGTAACAAGGTTATTTAGAAAAATTCCTTCCTGCAATGCCACACTAGCTTTGCACTGAAATGGAAGTTAACCACCAGAACAAAGAAATGAGAAGATGGTTTAGGTGCCAATTGGGTGCCACAGGTAAGTCGAAAGCATGCCTGACCTTGAAGTGTTCATTACACAGCATTAGTACACTTCTCACTTTGTGAGTATTTGGCTCCATGTCTTACAACATTTTCTATTTGAGAACCTTGTAATATTTATAAGTATATTGCCGATATTTTTCAGTTTAGGGGTATTGATAGAGTCAGGAAACTTTGACTCTGTTGGTAGCCCTGTGTTACCAACGATATTTCTGCACATGATAGCTAAAAGTTGAAGTGTGGTCATATAAAACAGTGCAGCCAAATAAGGACTTGAGTTTGATTTTTTCAGCTTCTAAAGCATTCTTTTCACAACACCAACTTTATTTCCTACAAAACTGCTAGAAACAGGATATGGAGTAAAAGAGGACATCCTGTCAGTGACAAGTCCTCTCCAGTCAAGTTCAGAGATGACTGGCCAAAGGCTAGTTCAAAACGGAGGCCTTGCATTAGAAGCTCTGAAACCTCTCCACTCTATACACATGGGCTCACCATGTAGCACAGTGGCCCGTGCCTTTCAAGAACAGTAAAGTTTTCCTCACCACAATCGCTGCTAAAATGCCAGGATCTGAGCTTAATTTCAGTTGTGGCAAAAACTGCAGACAGTATGCTGGATACTGCTGAAGTCTTGTATCCTGGTTGTCACTCATACAACTGTAACTGAAAGTAGAAGTGCTTGCTGACCTCTCACTAGTAGTCATGGTTTGCAATCTGTTAGCCACTGTGTATCTCATAAGCAGAAACAGGATGCTCTTCATACTGGTGCTTGGCCCTTTTTGGTTTGGTCGTATTGCCATTCACTTTTAGTTAAGGTGCTGAGAGCACGAGCTACAGATCTTTAGACATTGATCTACTTAGGAAGAAGTCTTGATCTATGAACCTGCTTAGAAGTATCATCTGGCAGTTTTGCCTGGTGTTACCAGAGACTCTTGGCACAGGTGTCTGCTTTCTCTGATCCCAGAGATATTCAAACTGTTGTAATTAGCTTCTTGTGTCCTCCTTATATTTTTCTACCATACAGCTCTGAAGATTGTTTCAGCAGCCAGACTGGACATAGGATTTTCAAAACCCTGAATCATTTAAATGTAACTTCGTTCAATTTCTTTTTCTGCAGATAAATTAGTAATCAATAATAAATGAGTATTTCTCCCATATCTAGCATTTCCTGTTCAGCTTGTTGCATTCAACTTCCATTTCTGTCAACCAATGTTTAAACCAGCACCACCCAGGCTTTCCAAGATGTCTGAGAATGGTCTACTTTTGTCATCCCTGAATGGGAACGTCACTGGTGTACCCTCAGCATTCATGAAAATATACTGTATCTACTGAAAATACTGTCGGAAAAATATAACTTGAAAAAAGAAGTGGTTTGAGAGTACGAAGTATTTTTTTCTGTTAGAGAGGTCTGAAATACTGTGCTGATGAGCCTCACACCACAGTTCTGAGATAACTTGTAGCCACATAAATAGTGGAACCTTACCAGTTTGAGAAAGCAAGAGGGCGCAAAGCCCAATGAATAGTATGGGGGAGGAAGGGAGGAAATAATATGTGAAAAAAAAAAATCACTTACATGACGGGAAGAGGAATCACTGATATCTTAGTACTGTGTTCAGTACTTGATCTCTTTCATTTTCAAAGGAAATGTGTATTCCACTAAGAACTATTCTTGCTTCCAGAAGCAGCTGAGCAGATGCAGGGGGATGTCACCAAGGTTTTATTTGCTTCCAGTAAACAAAGGCCAACACTCATCCTTCTGTTACTGTCTTCCACCTCTCAGAAGCCTCTAGTTAAAGAGCTGTTTCCACTATGCTGTTGTTGTTAAGCTTCCAAATAAGATAATGTATAAATCAGTGGAAGGCTTTATAAATAGAAGACAGAATTACAACAGTAGGAGAAATTAAAGTGGAAGGAAGCCTTTTAGAATTCTTATGTTGACAACTTGGGTTTCCAGGAAAGTACATAATAAATGGAGCATTTGCACTGCATAACACCCAGAGTTACTCTGGGTGTTTTAAATCAAACCGTTGCTAAATAAAAAATTTGCAATGTGTCACTGTAATGTCTCATGTATCTGCTTTCATTCATTTGCCTGTTTATGAAAGCAGTTACAATTATCCCCAAGGCAAAATGCATGTGAGTCACCCCGAAGACCTCCATATTTTGGAGTTACCAATGGTTCAAAATGAGACATTAAGTAAGTTCTTCCATGTAAACAGTTACCTCTGGTTAGCCAGCCAGCTGCTTGGTGCTAATTTGCTCACATTTTGTTGGTTTATGCTGCAGCAGCTCCATACTCTGCATGCAGCCTGCCTCTCCTGCAGAACAGAGCAGGAACACTGCATCTGCATGTGCCTGGGTGTCCTTCCCACTGTGACTCTTTTGCCCAAGGTCGTTGTGTGACCTTGGCTGCAGGAGATGAATTTGAATGACCGCATTGCCATCAGGATGTCCTGAACAGCACTGGAGGAAAATTGGTCAGGTGAAAGGACACCATTACTGCCTTCTGCCATGAGGTGTTGCCAGGACTTTGCCACTGTTACAGACAGTGGCTCATCTTGAAGTGCCATGTTAAGCTCAACAGGTTGCTAAACATAATCTCTTACAAGCAAAATAGCATTTTAGGTGTCCACAGCCATTCTCTAAGCTGGTTTCATTCAAACAGCACACGTGAGTTATTCACAAAGTCATCCAAGCCTTTGAGTTTTACAGATACCCAAACTGCAATGGAGTCAGTGACTTTTGGTATCCATGTGTCCAGTGCCCGTCTCTGGGCAGCTGTGACAACAAAGGCTACTCCTCCACTGCCATGCTTGCTTTAGCACATGATTGATTTATCATTACTGATCTTAGCAAACTTCATGAGAAGGATACTTGATGCCTGTGTGCCCTGCAGCTGTAGTCTCAGGCTTGGTGAAGATGCTAGTATCTTCCTGCAAAACAGAAACACAGCCATTCTTGGGGTTTTCATGTCTGTTTGCACTGTGAAAATTACCATTTACCCCCATACTGGCATCCAGGATGGTACCTGTGTCTGTGATGCTATTTCTTTTCACAAATTGAGGTTCAAATATGCTGTGCATTCAGATCCAGAAGTGGGCCGAAGGAGAATGTGCTTAAATAGCAATGCGTTTTTCATTGGGTGAATGTAAGGGCTTCTCTAAAGGGATATTTCCCTTCAAATTTTCTGTACCATCTTTCCCACACTTTAGAAGATGAGCTGAGTGGCGCTCTTCTGCACCCTTAATGATCGTCTGTTTCACTCATTCCCCGAATGTGTCATTCTGCCAATTAAATAAGTATGGTTATTCTGAATCTCTTTGCCTCTCTGTGCCCTTCTTAGCCTTCACATGTACAGCTGTGTGCCCATGATGATGACCTCCTTCAGGAAACCCAAGAAGTCTTGACTATGGTTGGGAGGATGAAAAGGTGAGGTGTGTAGCTCAGCAGAGGGAGAGGGCAAAGGAAGAGTCCTTGCTTTGGAAGCTGACAACCTCCATGCTGTGGGTGGGAAGTTTGACAAGGATTAAGAAAAAGCTGATTTGGCCATGAAAGATTGAAAGGTGCCTTCCTCTTTCTTTAAATGATATGCGAGCTTCAGAACCATCTCCCTCACACTTCTTTTTAGCTCTGATTGAAATTATTCAGTGATGTCTGCCAGATTCCTGCCTCACTGGCCATCAGCACCTCATAGCCCATGCCCCCTTCACCAGAGAGTCCTTGCAGCTAGACCTTTTCTGTCCTAGAAAATATCTGCTTTCCGTGTGCTAAGCATTTAAAAGCCAAGTTATCTACATGGCTATCACCTATGGGTGAATTTAACTGAATTGCTCTTTTTCAAACCAAACTAAGCACAGTACAACAGCTGACAGCTGGTCTGAAGTTCAGAGGTCACAGAAAAGCTCCTTCAATACCCTCATTAGCAGTGCTAGGAGGAGTGAGGGGGTTCTCGTATCGAAACTTGCACTCATATTGTGCTGTATTCTCTATGGTGATGATATTTGAAATATGCACAGTGAAAAATAAAGAAGACCTGAAAATCTGATGTGGTAGAAGGAGGACCTCAAGGGCTACCTGATAAAGTGGTAGAATCTGTAGTCATAGAAAAGACTTAAGACAAGAGAAACCAGGTGAAAATGTTAGGAGACACATTAGTAACTGAGATGCAGATAATTTCTTTCTGCAGTTCCCACTGACATTGATCATTATAATCAACTGTCTTTATACATCTCCTTTGTGTACTGCAACAATGGAATTCAAGAAGCACAAGCATCCTAAAAGGAGTGGATCCAAGGGTCTAATTTAGAGGTGCGAACAGCCAAGAAAGGGGGTTTCCTGCTAACAGCAAACTTCATCTTTTTCAGAATTGGGTTTCAGTTTGAATCAGATGAAATGTTTTTCTCTTCCCAGTCCTTTAGTCAGCAGGAAGCTGCTCAGACACTGGAACTGCTCAGCTAAGCTGCCTTTGCTCTAATACCAACAGCAAAGCCAGGTATCAGTGTCACTGAAGGCTGGGGCTTCCCAGACTCCCTGACTCCCTGGCCAGTGTCCCAGGGTGGCTGTGGGCAGACATCTGTGGAGAGGGAGATGGGGTTACCTCAGGACTCTGGATATCCAGCAAAAGTTCACTGACTGCAAGAAATTCTAGTCTCTAAAATGTGGAACCTATCAAATATGTTCCTTAAGAAAACTTAAAAATAGTCTCTTCATCTGGAAGCTATGTCTAAAGCACTGGTTTTCACAACATGAAGGAGAAGATGGTGGATACAGGACCACATGCTGTGCAGTTGCATTAGCACTAACAACAGTGGGAACTGAAGTTTCATTTCAGGGAACTCCCATAACATAGCTGAGTATTGGGAACCTTTTTCTGGTCTCTCTTCAAGTGTGATGTCTAAAGAGAGTAGCTGAGCTTCAGCTGGCTGCACTCCAAAACCAGTGTCCCCCATACCTCCCAAAGACATCTTACTGTTTCTTTTGTCCCCTTACAAACACAAGTATCTTCTCTGTGGTTAACTATGCTAACTATGCGGTTAACTATGGCAAGATGCTATCCAGTGTGTGGATAGCACCCAGTGCAAGAGGGCTCTCCAGCACTCAGATGACACAAGAAAATACAAATAATACCTCTCCCCTTAAAACAATTATCAAAATATATAATTATTTAGCATGTGGTTATCAGCTATATTATTTTTGGAGATGTAAAAGATTTTTTGTTTTATTTCTAGTCCAGAATCCAGCTGCCTGTGGGAAAAATATCACCCCTCTAGTATGAGAATGAGATCCTGCAGATTGCTGACTTCTCCTAACTCAGAAATGAAGACAGGGAAAATTGAAAATACTCATTGTCTTGGTAGAAGTACTCGGAAATATTGCAATATGACACTCCTTTGGATTTTCCAGTGCAGTCTGGAAAGGGTCTGCTGGGCAATTATCTTATATAAATCATGCCTGAACCTAAGGCCGCAACACATTAATCCTGGATTGTTTCAACTTGCATCTGCCATATTGTGTAAAAGTTGTTTGGTGCTATGTCTCTAAAAGACATCGCATAATCCAATGCTAGGCAGACCTTCTCTGGCCTGCTGTCAGCTGGTAGGAAAAAAATACTAGTCACTGCATGTTTGGAGCACAAATCAGTTTGGAGCACATTCACATTTTGGTCTTATCTTCCTGGAGGTGCAATGACCACTGAGAATAAACTCCCAGCCTTTAAATGGTCTTCTGGCTATCAGGCAAATAAGCATCCCATGTAAGTTTGACAGGGCAAGACTTTCTGCACAGAGCCAGAAGCTGACTGAAGTTTGTGGAGTTTTCATGCCGATCTGTCAGAGTGTGGTTATAGTGAGAGAACAGATTATATGAAAAATGATATGTTCTCCCTCTGCAGACGTGCTCCTTCTTTGTCTGAGCTAGGACTGCTGATGTTATAGAAATCCCACTCCCCGTTTTATAAAAAAATAAGCCTGAAAGGCCAGTCAGAGAGTTCACAACAATCTTAACTTGGGCATTCAAATTTAGAGAATGGAAGCAACACCTAGTACATAAACCAACAGTCTTATCCAGAAGCTGCAAAATAGCAGGGCATGCTGTGGAAAAGGCAGGCTACTTCTTGTTGCTTAATTTGATCATCCAAGATAGAGAAAATTGATTTTAATCTGCTATACTAAAAACAAAATATAAAATCAGTGTTTTGTTCTTACACTGCAGGAACATTTATAAAGATGAGGGGTATAACAGACTGAGCGGACAGGAGATGAATGTCCTTTCCCTCAGTACAAGAATGGAGGATCGCTGGATGAAACTACTAACAAACAGAAAGTTCAGAATAAATAAGTGGAGGGGGTTCTTACACCATGTCTAGCTAAATTCTAGGAACCATTGTTACCCTATTGTTGCAGATACTTAAGTTTATACCAGCATGAATTCATAGAATCATAGAATAGTTAGGGTTGGAAAAGACGTCAAGATCATCTAGTCCCAACCCCCCTGCCATGGGCAGGGACATCTCCTACTAAACCATGTCACCCAAGGATCTGCCCAACCTGGTGGTCAACACCACCAGGGATGGAGCATTCACAACTTCCCTGGGCAACCCATTCCAGTGCCTCACCACCCTTACAGTAAAG